>CAXKVV010000806.1:0-29710 GCA_964058805.1 Schoenoplectus triqueter
ATAGAAATAGGAATATTAATGGGTCATGGTTAACATTATTTTATTATTTTCTCATCTGATCCGACCAAACTCGGATAAATTTTTTTGACACTCCATAATGACAATTAATAAAGAAAAGACAGTTCATATTCTGTTAAATTGCAGCTAATTAAGTCTACTATGATATTCCAATTTCACCAATCATACATTAGTGTAAAAACAAAGGCGACGAAGGAAGCAAAAAAAAAAGAAAAAAAAAACTGAAATCTTATAAAAATGCTACAATTGATATTACTGTAAATATCACAATTTATTTAACTGGATCAACATTTTGATGAATCAAATATTTTCTTTAATTTTAACAAGTCAATCTCAATTTTTTCAGTAAACAAAATCCTACCTTTGTGGGACGATCTGATAAGTTTCTGGTTTAGCTGATCTAAAAGAAAATTGATGCGAGTAAACAAAAGTACTATAAATAATTATAAATACAATAAATGGAACATATAAAAAAAATCAATCAAAGTATATGAAAATAAACACGCTTCATGAATATGAAGTTGTAAAAAATTAACAGAAATGGTTGGTTGAGAAAATGGCGTGCTTTATTTTCTCCCTAATCTCTTTCCTCCCTTTAGCAACACATGGCATCAGATTAAAGTCCTAGTTTGGCCAACAAAGAAAACCGGACTTTGTTCTAGATTGCTTGTCATATCTCAGGTTTTGTTAGTTTGGTGGCCAAATAATTAGTCCTTGAACTCACAATGAATGCAAATTTTCACCGAAAAGGAGAGAAAAATAATTAAATAAAAGACATGTTTCACATTTTACCCTACTAATCAGTTGAAATAATAAACTGATCCTATCCATTACCTAATTTATTTAATTTAATCTGGTCCCTCGAATCATTACTTGCCAGTCGCTCAAAAATTTTAACGTGTGGTTTTGTCTAACACACATTTGGACCAAGATTTAAAATAAATTAAACAAAGGTTGCAGATGCAAAAAAGAAATTTTATTTCTGTACCAGTACTGTACCACTGGTTATATAAGTCATGTGCTCTCACGTAGTAGAGTACATTTCATGAGTGAAACTCTTAATAAGACATCCCTGCTTGTGAAGAAAAATTACATAGGCAGCTTTGTGAAGAGATGAAGCACTTGGTGGAGGTGGAGAAGGGGGAGGAAGGCGCCGATGGGCGACCGAATGCGGGCCCCGCATACCGCAGTGTGTTCGCAAAGGACGGGTTCCCTTCCCTGAGAGCTGGCTTGGAGAGCTGCTGGGATATCTTTCGGTATTTTCTTTTTTGTATTTTAGAATTTAGAAATATGATATAGCACAATTTGCATATAAACAGAATATTTACTAGCATACAAAAATGAACGATCCGTTACCATAAAGCGATACCAGCAATAATGTGCTTAATTTAATTTTTCATATAATTCATGCGATTACACTAAGACAATTTAAATAAGATTAATTTTTTAAAACAACGAATTAGTATGAAAAAATTTATTTAAATTTTTTGATCGAACGGCCTAAAAAATTATGGTAGCGGGACTGGCAGCTAATGTGGCCATATGCGGTATATTTGATTTCATAAAATAAACAGGAATGAAAAAAAACTTAAAAAAAAAAAGCTGTTAACGTCGCCAGAATGTGTCAGAGTCACAGTCCCATAAAATTACATTATGCGACTACCACAACAGATCCGGAAATTTTCATTCTGAAAAATAAAAATAAATAAATTCGATCGCGCTCGCGCTTGATGGGGAAGCGGCGAAGCGCTCGTCGCTCCACTGAGAGCCACCTCTTAATGTTAGAAAGCTTATCAACAATTTACTGCCGATTTTACTGAAACTTGTTTACTGGGAAATGGGGATGGGAATTCACTTAACGGCTGAGCGAATTTGGGTTTCAGTGTATCAGTGGAGACGAATCCGAAAAATCGAATGCTGGGTCGTCGTCAGATCGTCGATGGCAAGGTTTGCTCCTCGTTTCGCTATTTCTCATCTTATCTTCCCAAACAAATAGTTCTTTTGTTGCAATAAGTTTTTTAAGCATTTTTCTTTCTATTTTCCTATTTTGATAGAGTGGTGAGTATGTGTGGCAGACATATGAAGAGGTGTATGAAATTGTGATCAAGGTTGGAACCTCTATGAGAAGCTGTGGAGTTTCAAAGGTGCATTTTTTCCCCTCACAAATCTGAGTTTTTGAATAGAAAAGAGACTGCTCATTACAAAAAGTTGCAAATGATCTTTATCTTTTCATTGCTTGCAAAAGAGAGCTCTCCTTTAACTGAGAAACTTTTAAGTGAGTCCATATGTAGGTTGATTAAGGTGAGATCATGAAAATATCTTGTCCTGTACAATGAAATTGATTTTCTGTTTATTTTATTCAAATACTGTGCTTTAGGAAAACAGCATTCAAATGGGTTAGTTTAGTTATACAAATACTATCCTAGTCTCCTAATCATTCAATTGCTGGTGGTTGCTCTCCTTTACATGTAAAAATAAAGTAGGACCTTTTCTGAAATTTCATGATCAAATTATTTTGCAAAATTCACTTAGAATTTTTACATTGTTTAAATTTGCGAGAGGTAAATGACTACAAATTGCTTCTCATTTTCTTAGGGAGGGCGTTGTGGCATCTATGGTGCCAATTGTCCTGAATGGATCATCAGCATGGAGGTATAAACCTTATGTATAAAACAGAATATTTAAATTTACAATCATAAATAATTAACTATTGCTAGTATTGTTTTGTGACCTCCTCACATGGTTTGTTTGATAACTCAGGCTTGCAATGCTCATGGGATTTACTGTATTCCCTTGTATGATACCCTTGGTATGCATTATCATTACTATTGATAACTTGGTCATTATTGTTAACAACATTGGTTGACTTGTAGAGATCAAAATAAGTAGCAGTTTTCAATTGTTTTACTTTTGTCTGTACCTAGGTTCTGGAGCTGTGGAGTTTATCATATGCCATGCAGAGATTGAAATTGCCTTTGTAGAAGAGAAGAAGATTTCTGAGGTTATTTATTGATCTCTAAACAGAATGTTGTCTAAATGCAAATCTGTATGATAAAGATGGTGAAGCCTCAAAGTCTTACACTAAGCATTTATTGCCAATGGTAGTTATACATATTCCCTTTTTGGTATAATCTAAGATGTTTAACCAAATCATGTTGAGGCTATTGACAACCTCAAAGTTTATAGTCCATTTAAGATTACTTTTTACTCACTATTCAGTATTCATCATGTTTCAGCTTTTGAAGACCTTTCCAGGCACAAAACGTTTTCTTAAAAGTATGCTTTAATTAAATTGTAAATTATGATTTGTTTTTCTCTGTGCCACCTTCACATAGTATAATCATCATTTTATTTATATTTCTTAAATATTACTGCAGCCATTGTCAGTTTCGGGGAAGTCCCTACAGAACAAAGGCAAGAGGCTGAGAATCATGGCTTGTCTATTTACACATGGGATGAGTTCCTCCTGCTGGTAATTAATAGATACTGATGTTAAAATTAGATTTTCCATTTGTCGGTAGAATTCCATAACACAATTGCAAAGAACTAAATTTCTCTTTATAATTAATGTTCTCGCTATGCTCCTTATCAGGGGGAGAACCAACAGTTTGACCTTCCCATTAAAGCAAAAGAAGATATTTGCACAATAATGTACACAAGTGGAACCACAGGGGATCCCAAGGGTGTGATGATGTCAAATGAGAGCATTCTTGCATTCATTGCTGGTGTAGATAGGCATCTAGAATGTATTAATGAAAAGGCAAGGTTTTCGTATTACACTGTTTTCTGTTCTTTTAATAGCACTTCATGATATGCTATTTCTACAGTTAACTCCAAACATTATTAGTATTTTTTGCATGCAACACACAACCGTTAGGCTATTTGTTACAAAAAGCGCTCTCCTTTGGAAGCAATTTGTCCCTACATTCAACAACTTAAATCTGATTTCTAATGGAGTAACTTTAAGGCACTAGGTTTTTGTATATATAAAACAAATATGTGAAAGTATCACCTATGCATAATTAAAGGTGATTGAAAAGGTCGGTGATTGCAAATTTTAATGATTGCTATTTTATTTTGTGAGAACTCATGCATATACAATTATTTATGCAGATGGATGCAAGTGACGTATACATGTCATATCTCCCTTTGGCACATATTTTTGACAGAGCTCTTGAGGAGCTGTTCATCTACAATGGTGGATCAATTGGATTTTGGCGTGGGGTACAAGAATTTATCAGAATTAATCTGACTTGATCAAGAATATTTTCTCCATTTTGTTGCATGAAAATTAACATGACCTATTTTATTATTGCTGAACTGTTTATTTGCAGGATGTGAAGTTACTATTTGAGGATATTAAGATGCTCAAACCAACTTTCTTTTGTGCAGTGCCACGTGTCCTAGACCGTATATATTCAGGTGAATTGTTTTTAATGTTATCTATGAGAAATTTTATCAGTATGTGCTCATTGTGCTTGCTTAAAATTCTAATGAATACATTTGCAAGTTTTATGAGAGAATATCTTGATCTTCTTGAAGAATTAAATTTTTTAGCTGCTCTTTTTTATGCTAGGAATGCAGGAAAAGATTTCATCCAGTCGCTTTCTGAAGAAGGCCTTGTTCAATTTTGCTTTTGAATAGTGAGTTTTTACTCAGTTATTGTCTAATATTAACAAAATTTCACTCAATATCCGATTTCTCTGTTAATTTCAATATTTTAATTAGTATTACAATTTCTTATATGTTTGGCAGCAAACTGCACAATATGAAGAAGGGATATAAACACAACGAGGCAGCTCCCTATTTTGACAAATTTATATTCAGTAAGGTACATAGAAATATGTATACTTCATTAATAGTCATCTACAATTTTTATTCCTATTGCCATTCTTGGAGTTTGATATTAATAGTCTAACCTTATGGCAATGTATTCCAGATAAAAGAAGCAATGGGTGGAAAGGTGAACCTCTTATTATGTGGGGCAGCTCCCCTCGCTCCTCATGTTGAGGAATTCTTGCGTGTTGTAATGTGCTGTCATGTTTTGCAGGGCTATGGTATGAAATCATTTACTGGTTATCAATTACATGCATGACTTAATGTAAGCCTTTTTTTATTTAGTCTCAAAGTTCCCACTTTGGTCTCAAAATATTCTTTATTTATACCATTATCTCTGTTATTGCTGTGGTACAAATGAAGATTACCTATGGGTAAAGGGTCAATATCATTGACATTCCTGATCTTAATACACATTAAATTCAGGCTTGACTGAGACCTGTGCTGGCTCATTTGTCAACCAACCAAATGACCTGGCTATGCTTAGCACTGTGGGCCCACCAGTACCCAATATTGATGTGAGATTAGAGTCGGTACCTGAGATGGGATATGATGCCTTGTCAACTGTACCACGTGGGGAAATATGTATAAGAGGGAAAACATTGTTCTCTGGATACCACAAAAGAGAGGATCTGTCAAAAGAAGTCATGATCAATGGCTGGTTTCACACAGGTATCCATGTTCACTCTTCAGGTTTGCTTTCTGAATTCAGCATCATGCTATAATCGTTGTTGCATAATTACATTACATTTAATGTCAACTGTCAAGAAGAGATTATTTTGCCGTTACAAGAAAAGAAAATTGTGTTCGGCATAACTTTTCAAAAAGAAAATTAATTTGTTCCCAGACATGGCATAAAGTTTGCATGTTAAGAAATGCAAGACCATACTAGTACAGTTCAATCTGAAACTCTATTGTCATAATTGACATGGCATTGTAAAGTTGGAAACTATTGTTAATGACATCTACACTTGCAACTGTTATTTGTAATCCTCTCATGAATTCATATATGTAGGTGATATTGGTGAATGGCAGCCTGATGGATGTTTAAAAATAATTGATAGAAGGAAAAACATTTTTAAGCTCTCACAGGGAGAGTATGTTGCAGTGGAGAACTTAGAGAACATCTACAGTTTAACACCTACTATAGACATGGTACATATGTCACAATCATTTTTCTTTTTACCTACCATGATTCAAGCTTTCATAACTGGTAATTTCAGTAATTTTGTTAGCAGATATTTGGTTGTTGTAAATTTATTTGTTGTTTCTCTAGATATGGATATATGGAAATAGCTTCAAATCATACTTAGTAGCTGTTGTGAACCCAAATCAAGCGGCCGTTGAAAAATGGGCACAACAAAATGGACAGAAGGGAGATTACTCTGAAATTTGTGCAAATTCCAAAGCAAAAGAACACATTCTTGAGGAATTAGCAAAGATTGCGAAAATAAATAAGGTATGAGTTGCTTTCCCTAGATTCTATCTTGTGGAATACTATCTGTTTTCGTGAATATTTACTTGTCTTCTTTTCGGGCAGTTGAAAGGATTTGAATACATAAAAGCTTTGTATCTTGATCCACTGCCATTTGACATGGAGCGCAACTTGTTGACGCCAACTTTTAAGAAACGACGGCCCCAACTTCTCAACTATTACCAGGTTTGTACATTAATTTAATGCTACTAACCCTGTGTGATATCATAGCTATTTCGTGATGATTTGATTCATTTTTTATTCTGAACTTTTTTAATATATATTTTAACTTTTTTCAGAACATCATAGATGGTCTGTATGCAAATACAAAATAGAGAAGCTCCTTGTATTGAATGGCAATCGACCCACGAATTATCCCGCTCTGACAAGGGTTTTATTATTATACATCTTTTACTTCGATTATATGCATATTTTTTTATTGCCATTTGGTATAATTATGATTCAAACATGGGACATCATGTATATACGACAGTGGAAGATGGTGTAAACAGGTATTTTATTTAGTATATAAAACATGATTTGACATAGTTCTTTGTGATTGATCATTGACTTAAAACCCAAGGAAATATAATTAGTCCCAAAAGCATTATCAAGATTACCAGCATAAGTCATACTTGAGGGGTCTTCATTGAAGAAATGAAGAACTTTCGAGTGCGGAAATTAAAATCTCTTGTTTTATAAGTTTGAATACTATAATATGGAAAATACATACCATTGCAATCGACATAAATTGTTACTTGATTATATTTTTTTAATTAGTATATAAATTTTGTTAACAAAAAAAGTTACATATTTATTTAGAAAAATGCCTAAAAAGATTTTAAAATTAATCTTTTGTAATTTTGTCCTTCAAGTTTTTAGAAATTAAATAAAATTTATGAAATTTATTGTACATATTAATAATACTACATTATATATAAAACATGACATATCCATCCAACATGAAGTACCAGTCTATAGATTTAGAATTATTGTTTTTTAGACAATAAAAAAGAGCACAGATAAATTTTCTAAAAAGGAGTACATATAAATCTAAAATGTTATTTATAAACATCGCTGAATAAAGTTAGAAAAACAAGTAGGCCTAATAATAGCAGATTTGAACCACAAAAACGTGGTCGCGTTTCTCCTTGTTAATCTCTACTGTTCTTCACAAATCAGAGAAACTTCAATTCCTAGCTATATCCTATCCTTACTGCATTAGCAGTCTGCCACTCAAAGATGGGGGCGGATTGGAGGCTCCTACTACCGGAACTCCTCGAACTGATCTCGGAGAAAATCACATCCATCTCCGACTTTGTGCGCTTTCGTGCGGTGTGCACCGCATGGCGTCTCGTCCCCACCACCTTCCTCCCCAACTCCCCTGGCTCATACTCCCTCGCGAACCCGACAACGGAGAAAACATCATTCTTGGTTCTTCGCTTTCCTTGTACAGCCTCTCCCAATCTAAAAGTCACGTTCTTGACTTTCTGCAAATACTAGGAAAATACATCCGTGGCTCCTCTCATGGATGGCTTGTTT
This sequence comes from Schoenoplectus triqueter, assembly GCA_964058805.1. Classification (NCBI taxonomy): domain Eukaryota; kingdom Viridiplantae; phylum Streptophyta; class Magnoliopsida; order Poales; family Cyperaceae; genus Schoenoplectus; species Schoenoplectus triqueter. The sequence goes on from CAXKVV010000806.1 coordinate 7,871, forward strand.
TGGAGAAGGAAAAGGAGGTTTGGTTGTTCAATCCCATTACTAGAAACCAAATCACCCTTCCTTCCCTCTCTGCTCAGCCAAAATCATATCTAGGAACTCATGCTGGGGGTAATCCAAGGGTGAGGTTCTTGACAGTGTACTTCCATTTTGCATCAGCATTCAGCAAAGCATTATTGTCTTCATACCCCACAATGCATCCCAACTTCTTAATACCGGCTTTGAATTCCAGTTCTTGGAAGATCATTTTGTAGAATTGGAGATGAGTGCTGGACTACACTCACTCTATCAGAAAAACTCTCTAACGACCAATTGTGGGTATCTGATATCAGCTATCACAATGGTTTTTTTTATGCAATTGATGCTCAAGGCCATGCTTGGATTGGTGACGTCAGTAATGCCAGTTAGAAGCACCTCCCTCCAGCGCTTTGTTTGAACCCTGAACTTGATTGTGTTTGTACTGTTGCAGGGAGCTCTGATGAACACGGATTGATAGTTCTCTGTCGGGATGACCAGTACAGCTACATATATGATCCACTAGATAAATTTTCGATTCTGGTCTTGGATGAAGAGCAAAAGAAATGTTTGAAAGTAGATGACAAATATATGCGCCGCGATATTCTTTTCTGCGGTGGCAACTTCCATTGTATGTCTTACTGCGACTGATATACAACTTGATGGATGGAAAGGGAATTGCATATGTTACGTATCTCCTCAATTGCTGTGGAAGATTGATGGTGTGGACTGGTTCAGCTGCAGCATGAAGCTCCTTAATAGAGATGATAATCATGATATGACTACTACAACTTTAGCTAGTCACTTGGGCCTTTTCCAAGTTCTACAATCGTGACATTTCTTCAAAAGGCCCGTGTTTTTTATGGCTTACACCTTCATTGTGTTAGTTTAATTAACAAATAGCTTTTAGTCATGTCTGTTTTTTTTTCTTTTTAATTAACGCTCAAGGTTTGAATGTTAGATGTTCTTCTAGGTTCCTAATTTTTTTTTCAATTCCAGTGTTAAATTTTATTTGTTGTTTTGCAGCTATTCAAATAGTGATGAATGAACTTGAATCTTATTTCCGGCAAATCACGGAGCTCCAATTACTCACAAAGATTTTAGAATTATTTGGAATATTCCATGGCAATGACAAATTGTTTTGTCAAAAATTGAAGAGATTTAATTTGTTTCTAACACCTGTATTATAATTTATTATGCACCGACACAATGAATGAATGAATGATTCATTTGTTCTAAGACGAGTCCAGAACTGTATGCGCTCTGTAATATGCGGAACTAATTGTGTAGGCTGTTTATACGGCCCATAAATGCATCCGCATATCACAACATTCGGCCCATTTACGCGCTCTAACACGAAACCACGCTACTATAATTCTGTCACACAAAATCTCAGACGACCGCTAACACCTGTAAACAATTCTGCTAATGAAAGATTTACACGAGTATATATATGATAAAAGTTATAAGTTAATCATTATTAATCATGGGAGACTGCCAACTGCCAAGAGAACACCGACCTTGAGAATTAAGGTATCATAATACAGGAAAAAATATGAAAAAGTTTCTTAATACTCTCTGTATTGCATTTTTTTTTGCCTTTTACATGATCTCTAGGTTTAATTAACTAATAACATATTGTCAAAAAAAAAACACTAATAGTTACTCTACCACCAGGTCCACCACACACAAGAGACCGTGAGCTTGCCTATTAACTAACATGGGAAACTTTTGGCAATACACCATGGTTGACATACATAGAAGAAAATGATCAATTATTTTATATTGACAAGCCCCCCTAACCCATGGAGATATTCAATTTCTCATGTTAATCTAATGATTTTAATCTAAATGAAGTTGATTGGTCTAACTGCAGCATCAAACATTAACTAGAGAGTTACAACTTTTGCAAACCCTAGGTGATTGTTTAATTGCAATGAACTTCTTCCAATATAATGCAAGTGGCCCTGTTTCCTATAAGTTTGAATCTACTGTTATCTGAATTTTGGATAATAGGGATCTGTTATCTCGATCAGGATTATTGGATCCAAAGTAAATGATCTCAATCAATTTGAAGAGAGAGAAAAATAAATCTGAGCCGTTCGGTATCAATTCCACGGTCCTGATTGAGATAACAAGATTCTATTATCCTGAAGAATCACAACAAATTTGGATCCATTTCTTATGGCTTACCTACCCTTTTTAACTGAACGGCGTTTGCACATGTTGGTTTTTGCAGATTTCTTTTTTCAAACTATTTGTTGTTTTGTAGCTCCATTTTTTTTTCAAACTCCTTTTTGTTTCGTAGTTTCACTTATGTCATTAGCAATTATAACTGTATTTATAATTATCTTGTAGTACATAAAAAGTTTGCTCTTTTGTCTGAATTGTAGATCAACAAGGTTGTGTTTGGATGTACTTGTAGTGTGAAGACAGTTTTCTATGTCATTTGTCCTCATTTGTGTTGGAGAAAACTAGTTTCTGATTAAGATCCGTTCAATCTAGTTGACGAATATTTAGTTTTTTTTTTCTGTGAAATTCTGGGAGCTGATCTGACCTGGAAAATTTAGCAAATAGAACCAGCAAATAAACGCTGAGGCCTCTGTACCCTGTTTGCCCTTAGGGCTCTTACTGACGAATGAAATAGAATATCACACAATCTGTTTTTCTGGCAAAATTAAGTAGTTATAATTGACAAGTACGATATAATATCTGAAATTTGAAAGCTGGTACCATCTGTGAACTGATATTTGATATTCAGTACAAGCTTCTAACTGAACATCTAAGGCAAAATTAATAATATAAGTTTTTTTCTGGATTTTCTTTTATTTCCATGGGAAGAATCAATACTTGGCTTTCATTAAAAAATAGAAATCTATTTATATATGTTTTGTTCATTAATGTAATATAACTAATTCTTTAGAACAAAAATATTTATCAAATTTAATTAAATAAGTAAGGTATATATATATATATATATATATATAGAGAGAGAGAGAGAGAGAGAGTGGAGATAGCGTGAGCTTAAGCTCACGGAGGCCTTCCGTGAGCTTAACTCAAAAACATATTAAATGATCTTAAAATTTTAATTTATCATTCTCATTAAATTATTTATATGAAAATCTCATGGGATGCAAAAATTTGGAGCGTTTTGAGCTTTTTAAGTCATTGTTTTTAATTTTTGAAAATCAGCTCTAAAAATAATAATAATATATTCAATACTTGAACATCATTTTTAAAAATTAAAAACGGCGACTTAAAAAGCTCAAAACGCTCCAAATTTTAGCATCCCATGAGATTTTCATATAAAGAATTTAATGAAAATGATAAATTAAAATTTCGAGATGATTTAATATGTTTTTTAAGTTAAGCTCACGGAAGACCTCCGTTAGCTTAAGCTCACGCTATCTCCACTCTATATATATATAATCTATTAAGAATCTTATCATTGGGAAAACAGAAATAATTTGCAGCAACATTTAGAATGTTCATATTATACACGACACATGAAAAATTACGAATATAGTGCATGTTTCATATTTAATATTTAAAAGGCGTTATCCAATTCTCACGATAACCAGAAACCAAGGTTCCACATACCTAGAGGTGGTAATCGGGCGGGTCGGGTCGGGTTCGGGTTCGGGTCGGGCGGGTCGGGTCAGTTTGACTTTCTGGAAGAAATCAGGTCGGGCCGGGTCGGGTCAGGGTCGGGTCGGGTCAATTTACATGTTGTGTTTTTTCAGATCGTTGATAGATTTCGATTGGATTGAAGGTCATTTGATCTCGGGTCGGGTCGGGTCAGGTCGGGTTCGGGTCGGATCGGATCAGTTTGACTTTCTTAAAAAATCGGGTCGGATCGGGTTCGGGTCCGGACGGGTCGGGCGGGTTTGTCGGATCGGGTCGGGTTCTGCCACCTCTACACATACCACGCTATAGCGTCACTATACCAGCGCTATAGTGTTTTTCAACCTAAAAAAACTACGATATAAGCCAAATTACACTATGTCAAGATGTGACTGATAGCAACTGCAACGGTGCATAGCGTGTAACAGTAAAATAACGTGTAATTCAATATAATATATTATTTTTGTTCTAAATTAATTTTATAGAATTTAGAAAGCTCAAACTTATGTAGTTATAGTATTATGATTATTTTAATAATTATTCATATTTTTTTGAATAGAAAAATTATTTATTTTTTATGGTATGAGTGACATTTTGAATAGTAACTTTGAGTTTGTACTGATTAATTATAAATTTATAACTCATTAATCAATTTATTACTGCCTAGTTATTTTATGAAACTCTAGTTTATATAAAAAATAATAGAAATATATATTGTAATTTTTAAATTAGAGAAAATATGATGTATGATAGTTGCGATAGCTTTTTATGTGATAATTGGTATTTAAAACCTTGCGTCTAACGGATGTCCCTCGTATGATATTCAAACTACGTATTGGAATTAATCATTTATCCTCATCGATCATGAACCAAGTATACTTTTTATTTTTATTAACTTATTGTAAAATGAGAATTTTTTTTTTATTTCAAAGTATAAGGAGATCCGACATATGTTTTATTGTGCATCAAGCTAACTGAATATGATGACTCTTTATCTATATATCCAATTCTATTCCTATATATAATTCTTTTTTTAGTTTTGCTCTAGTACACCGAAAGAAAAGTGAACGGCCTGAATCAATAAATTTTATCAGACGGTACATATTTAATTCAAAAAAGTACCACTCAATCAGCGCAAGGGTATTAGTGTACTCTTAGTCTGATTCCAACAAATTTTATTTTTAATATAATAAAGAAGGGGGAACATTTCAAACATGAGGAATTAAATGGATGTTTGCGTAGTTGTTATACATATGTTGAAAGAAATTTGAACATAAATTTTACTATTTACAGTTTTGAGTCGGTCCAATTTCGAATTCCACAGATTACAACTCCGCAAATAATATATAAAAAGAAAGAAATATATGACAAAATTAATTTAAAGAGCTCTGCTTTAGGGGATTGTATCAGCTGTCATACTTCAATTTGTGCGGTCCAAATTTTAGGGGTGTTGTTTTGTGTGGTTTCCATTCATCCTAACAATAGATTTTGACACTTTTGATGCACTATAAAAGAGGTCCTCATTTCCGATTGCCAGTTGCCACTGTTCTCTCCAAATCAGCAAAACCTCAATTCCTATGTCCTGGCTTCACTGCCTTAGCCATCTGTGAAACAGAGAAAGATGATGCCTGATTGGTGCCTCCTCCCTCCGGACCTCGTCCATATGATCACCGAGAAGGTCACCTCCATCACTGACTTTATGCGTTTTCGCGCTGTGTGCACCGCATGGCGATCCGCCTCATCGCCTCGTCCCTGCCACCTCCCTCTGCAGCTCCCCTGGCTCGTACTCTCTCGTGGTCCTGATGACGGAGCGGACGCCAATCTTGGTTCTTCACTTTCATTGTATGACCTTTCCCAATCTAAAACTCACACTCTTGACTTTCCACAGATCCAAGGAAAGCGCATCTGCGGTTCCTCTCATGGATGGCTCATTTTGGAGAAGAAAAGGGATGTTTGGTTGTTCAACCCCATTACCAGAGACCAAATCACCCTTCCTTCCCTCTCTGCTAAGCCAAGTTCGTTCGCAGGAATTCATACTGAGGTTGAAGTTCTACACTGTGCACTTCGATTTTGCATCAGAAAGGCCATATTGTCTTCAAACCCCAGAATGCATCCCAACTGCTTAGTAATGGCTTTGTTTTGGGGCTCTTGGCAGACGGCATTTTGTAAAATTGGTGATGAGTGCTGGACTACACTCATTCTAGCAGAAGAGATCCCTCGCCCGTGGTGTGCAACTGATATCAGCTATCACAATGGCTTCTTTTATGCAATTAATGGCAACGGTCATGCTTGGATTTGCGACATCCATGATGCCAGTTGGAAGTACCTTCGTTCAACAATTGGTGCAGACCCTGAACAAGAAGTTGATTACATTTGTACTGTTGAAGGGGGCTGTGATGAACACAAATTGATAGTTTTCTGTCGGGATTTCCCATACCGGCTTAGATATGAACCAATGGATATATCTGACATACTTATGTTGGCCGAAGAGGAGGAAAAATGGTTGGATGTAGAGGAGAAAGATACGAGCCAGTATAATTTTTTCTTCAGTGGCAACTTCCATTGTATATCTCTTCCTGTTGCTGATCTGCAACTGAATGGATGGAAAGGGAATTGCATATGTTACATTTCTCCTCAACTCGAGAGGAGGTTTGGTGATGTGGATTGGTACAGTTTCAGCATCAAGCTCCTTGGATTAGATGATAGGAATGTTACAACTTTAGCTAGTCAATTGGGCTTTTACGAGTGGTATAAGTTTCAAAGTTCTTCAAACAGCTTGAGTTTCTTATGGCTTACACCTACATTGTGTTAATTTAAGACTTCAATTTAGTGCAACAGGCTTGAAATTGAATGCTAGATCGATGATCTCTACAGAGTTCTAATATTTTTTCTGTATGCTCTTCTGTTTCTTGTTTTGTACTTGATTTGATTAGCTAATTAATTCTGCCAATATAAGAAAAGGTTACAAGAGTAATATCTCAATTTATTACCGTTTTCTTAATGGCTTCTAATTAACATAGTATCACTAACCCCACAAAAACCCAGGTTCAAATGCTTTAAATTCTTCATTTTTTCTAAGAAATCAAAGCTAGTTAACAAACTGCCAGACAAGTCAAAAGAGGTCACAGAATTCAAGTCCACAACAGCAAGAGTAAAGAGTTAATTTGGTTTAGTAGGGAGGGGACAAAAATGACGGAGAACGCGCCCATTGTCTCCGCCATTATCGCTCCCCTTAATTTTCTCCAAGTCCTCCGTAAATCAGTACGTAGCCGCAATTTATCGTTTTGTTTTCTGAATTTTGTTTTTCATTGATGTTGTTGCTTTTTCTGGGTGTAGTTTAGATTTTTTTTTTCTTGAGGTGTTGTATTTGTATTTATTTTCTAAATAAGTGGATTGGATTGCTTTGCATTTAGCTTCATTTTTCTTACTAAACCATATTGAAGTCGCTTGTGGATTTTTTTTTTATATGGCCGCTCATCATCTGGAATATAATAATTTGATCTATATATTGTTTTTTCCGATCCTTATTAAATTTAAATGTATAAAAAAATTTAACTTTTGAACTACTTCGCAATTCAAATGCTGCTTCTTTTAAGCTCAACAGAATTTCATCATATTATCTCCTTTTGTAATTATAGTAGTTAAAATATAATAACTAATAGCTCAATTATCAATTGCGGATCTAATATTGACATAGCCATAAAAAGTTTTTATTTCAACTAGTATTGATATTATTCAAGTTATTATATATCATCATTGATGTTTGAAGAAAAAAAAAATAGCTAAGTAGTTGATAACTCCAGAATAGTACCTACAAAATAGTTTTTAAAAAAACGGCATTGTCTTTGAATAATACGGGTTTAAAATTCCTTAATAACTATGGGCCATCCTGTGAAAATTCTGGAGCGGCCAACCATTATCAGATAATGATATAATCCAATAAATAACTGATGATTTGCTAATTAAGGGACAATTAGCAGAAGTTGTGGACCTTCAGCCTCTTCTCATGGTTTTGAGGGGCTTATTTATTTATTTATTTACATTTCTTCATTTTTGAAGGAATAAGAGGGGAACGCAGCGAGTAATATCAGAATCCGAGTCTCCGGAGGAGCACATGGCACATGCGTTGCACTTGTGCAATTAAAGACTCTTTGTTCTTTTCTCTTTTTGTTCCCTTCTACTGTTCTACAGGTGTTTGTTTTCACTTTTCACACTGTTCATGGGACCAAATCTCACTTCATGTCCAATATCTTGCTTATTTTATGGTGTCTTTATAACGGTCCAATATGGGACTATATGTCAAATTGGTTTTCTTCAAATGTTCATGTGACATAATTATATTCTGTTGTGATCATTTTTATTTATATATGAGGAAAACGAAATAAAACTAATATGCTCCTAAGAGCATAGAGCCCCTTCGTGATCCCAACTCAAAAAATATATTAAATAATTTTTAAATTTTGATTTATCACTCTCATTAAATTTTTCATATTGAAATCTTATAGGATACACAAATTTCAGGTGTTTCGAGTTTTCTAAATCACTCTTTTTAATTTTTGAAAATCAACTCTAAAAATAATAATAAAATATTCAATATTTAAATATTATTTTCAAAAATTAAAAAGAGCGACTTAGAAAACTCGAATTGAACACCACAAGATTTTAATATGAAGAATTTAATGAGAGTGATAAATCAAAGTTTGGAGATTATTTGATATACTTTTTGAGTTAGAATCATGGAAGGGCTCTGTGCTTCTAGGAGCACGCTAGTCTTACTCTCTCTCTCTATATATATAAACTTTAAAATTATCATTTTCATTAAATTTTTCATATAAAAATGTCGGGATACAAAAATAGGGGTATTTAGAGTTTTTTAGTTATTTAATTAGAATTTTTTAAAATCATCTCCATAATAATAATAATAATAAAGTATTAAATTTGTGTACAACGTTTTCAAAAATCTAAAATAAATAAATAGAAAATCATAAACACACCAAATTATTCTATCCCGTAATATTTTATCCGAAAAATTTAATGAGATGGATAAATTTGAATGTTGGACATATTACGATAAAAATTTGAGCCGTGTTCACATCGGACCGAAATATAAATATTTTCATATCAGTCAATGTCTCTCTATATATATTTGTATAGAAAGAAAGAGTAAAACTAAGGTGCTTCTAGGAGCATGAAGTTCCTCCATGCTTTTAACTAAAAATGTATGTGATCATTTTTAAATTATTTATATCAAAATTTATATGATATAAAAATTTATTATTTTCAGAGTTTCATAAATATCTATTTTATATTTTTTTAAGATGAATCTAAAACAATAGTAATAATTAATCTTTGCATATGAAAATAAGCCACATTAGAAATATCCAAACAATTTACTTTAGAAACTATAAAAATAATCTTTTTATATCATATAAAATTTTATTGAGAAACTTAAATTAAAATTTGATGATAATTAAATACATTGCTGAACACAGAGAAGCTTTATGTTTGTGAGAGTACACTAGTTTTACTTATATATATATATATATATATATAGAGAGAGAGAGAGAGAGAGAGAGAGAGAGAGAGAGGGAGAGAGAGTTTATTTATTGTGCTTCAAGTAGCACTTCAGTTGAAATATTATCAGTCTAAATTTTAATTTAAGTAGCTTAATAAAAATTTTATATCATATTCTTATAAAATATTAATTTTTATCGTGTTTAGAGTTAGTTTACTATACTTAATGATTTTTAAAAAGTAAACATTTTTGACATACAAATTTTATTATTTTTCTATTATTTTAGGGCTATCTTTCAAAATATTCTATAATATTATAATATACAAATTTTATTACGATATTTAAATTAAAATTTCAAGTATGAAAAATTAAAGTTTGAAATGGTAGCGTTTCGGCCAACTCTCTCTCTCTCTCTCTCTCTCTCTCTCTCTATATATATATATATATATATAAGTAAAACTAGTGTGCTCTCACAAACATGAAGCTTCACATACATTTTTAGTTAAAAGTATGGAGGAATTTCATGCTCCTAGAAGTATTTTAATTTTACTCTCTCTTTCTATACAAATATACATAGAGAGATTGACTAATATGAAAATATTTGTGTTTCGGTTTGATGTGAACATGACTCAAATTTTATCGTAATATGTCCAACATTCAAATTTATCCATCTCACTAAATTTTTCAGATAAAATGTTGCAGGATATAATAATTTGGTGTGTTTACGATTTTCTATTTATTTATTTTAGATTTTTGAAAACGATGTACACAAATTTAACACTTTATTATTATTATTATGGAGATGATTTTAAAAAATTGTAATTAAATAATTAAAAAACTTTAAATACCACATATTTTTGTATCCAAACATTTTTATATGAAAAATTTAACGAGAATAATAATTTTAAATTATATATATATATATATATATATATATATATTACGATAAATTTAAGCCGCCCGCACTTTGCGCTGAAATGCCAACATTTTTCATATTAGTCGAAATAACTTAATGTAAATGCTGGATGAATGTAAATAAAAAAATAGCAATTTTGTTATTGTAGTGAACTCCATAGATTAGTTAGACAACTAGACATTTTTAATCAATTGATGGTTCCGACATATACCTCTCATAATGGAGATGAGTCTCCTATTTATTCAAAACTCATTTTACGTCATAAGATCGCTGAGATTAATAATAATAATAATGTTATCTTTTAGTATTATACAAGTGTACATATTCTAGGGGTGTCAATGGGTCGGGTCGGGTCGGGTTCGGGTCAGATAATATTATTTTATTATTATTTTTGATCCGATCCGATTAAATTCGAGTCAAAAAATCTTGATCCATACCCGACCCGACGGGTCACGGGTCAACCCGACCCGACCCGACCTGCATAAAATAATTAAAAATTTATTAATTATTTTTATTTAATATTAAGCAATAAAATATTGATTAATTTATAATTAATTTTAATTAGTATATAATTAGTGTATATTTAAGCTTTAATTAATACTGAATCATAAAATTACTTCAAAAAAATATAATTAATCGGGTCGGGTCGGGTTGATCTGAACCCGACCCGATCTGATTCAGGTCAAAAAAATTGAACCCATACCCGACTCATTTATCTTCGGATTTTGTCGGGTCGGGTTCGAGTCGGGTCGGATTCGGATCGGGTCAAGAATTGACACCCGTAACATATTCATATGCTAGCAAATGTAACATGAGGATAGATACCCACTTTCATTTACATTATCATTATCAGCATCAAAAAATTTAATCCCCAATTATTAATTTCTAAACACTTAAATAACACGAATAAATCTATTGGACATTTTGTATGTATCATACTATACACGTGCATAAATTGACATCATTTCAAATTTATTTCGAATATGCATCAAGAACTCACCAAAAAAAAAATATAACTTTTGGTGGTTAACCCTCTGTCATGATGGACATCGAAATCAACATAAAGTGCCATAATATTTAATATATATACATGTAATAAATTGAGATAGGTAAAGTTTTCAATTACACACCAGGAGTATATACATTGAATCCCTCGAGTAAAAAAAATAGAGAAATAAGACAGTTGTATCGTTGAAAACTTGAAATATAATTGCACTTTTTTATGGGCTCAATGAAATAAAATAGATATAATACAATTTTAGAGAAGTGATTTAAAGTATTATTTTTTTGACGTAAATTTTTTAGCGTTCAGTGATCAATTAGTTTTTTTTTGTTTTTTTATACGTGCTAAGAATTAACTGGTCTAATGACAAAAAACAATATCATTGCAAGGGAGATTGCAGGTTCGAACTCCAGATAGAAGTCTTAATTAACATTTATGAAATTTGAGAGATGGACTCTTATCTTCTTCTTTTGAAAAAAAATAAAAATTTAATTAGTTTGAATAACGACCTGTGCTAAATACTGTATATCATATTCCTAAATTCCGCGCCAATTAAACAACATTCTGAACAAATAGAGATATATCTAGAGGTGGCAATCGGGCGGGTCGGGTCGGGTTCGGGTTCGGGTCAGGCGGGTCGGGTCAGTTTGACTTTCTGGAAAAAATCAGATCGGGTCAGGGTCGGGTCGGGTCGGGTCAATTTACATGTTGTGTTTTTTCAGATCGTTGATAGATTTCGATTGGATTGAAGGCCATTTGATCTCGGGTCGGGTCAGGTCGGGTTGTCAGTTTGACTTTCTTAGAAAATCGGGTCGGATCGGGTTCAGATCTGAGCGAGTCAGGCGGGTTTGTCGGATCGGGTCAGGTTGTGCCACCTCTAGATATATCTATACTATAACCTAATGAATGGACTCATTCATTTCATTTCACCTAAAAGTAAAATGTCTAATACCCTTCTCACTCTTTGTTCTGTATCAATTAACGATACAGACGGTTGAAATTTAATGACACTCTGTACTTTCTTTTCTTTATTTAAGACATATTTTCTTCTTTGATAGTTTAAAAAAAAAGTTGTCAATTGATTAAATAAGTCATCGACTATTTTTAACTTCTGCTCAGAAAATTTACACAATAAAAAAAATTAATAAAAGAAAAAGTTCAATTTTGAAAATGTATTTTTAATATGATTTTGTTTAATAATTGAAGTGTCCTATAATTAGATATAAATTATATCAGAGTAATATATATCATTTAATTGTAATAAAATTCGTGCTATCTTTAGAAATAAAACGATCCTGCACAATGGCCGGATTTCTTTTTATTATAAGCTAATTTGATTTTTTTTTTCTTAGGATAGATCATCTTTTGTTTTTCTCAATTCATGCTCATCTAAATATTTTCAAGTCACAACTACATTTCGCGAGTAAAGTGTGAGCTAAGTCCAGCCCATGACTCAAATAGATTATATATAACATTGTGTTTAATTTAATTCTCACTCGTAAAAAATCTAAACGCAAATGTCAACATTGTGTTTAATTTAATTTAATTCTAACATTTATATATAAGAATCAATAGAAGAATCCAATGATCCAATAGAAGAATCAATAAAAGTCTAAGCACAATGTTATATATAAACAATGTTATATATAAACACGGCACATAATTGTACTCTCCATCCAATGAACCTTCTATTGATTCTTTTCCGATCGAGATGTATGAATCCATGGATATATGTGTCTAAATTATGGCATGGTTCTACCATAGAAAAATATAACAGCAGATAAAGAGCCAAAAAAATATTATACATATGACATACTTTTCGTACAGAATCTAGGGAAAAAAGTTAATTATTCAACATTGTCATGAATAAAAATAAATTGATTGGCTTAAATGAAATGTTTAATAAAAAATTTGGCATAACAAAGTCAACGAATTTAACATTCAAACTGAGTTCGGCATTAAAAGATATTACTATTTGCTCCAATAGCCAACCTTGTGAATCTGTAAATGAAAAAATAGATTGGAGCCTAGGTTATTATAGTCATAAGATATTTTAAAAGATATTTCACATTTCTTCCTTCTAGCTGTCTTGAGCTGAGATAGAATATTTTGTAAATCCGAAATTGCAATGGGCATTGAGCAAATTAATTATTAAATGTTTTTATTTGTCCTAAAATGTAGAGACATTATTCCTTATAAGTGTTGTACTAAATTATTATGGACCTTCGAAATTAAGCTCTTTATAGATATCAATATACAAAACATGAAAGAAAAATCCTCCTTCCCAAGGATTTTTTTTTTTTTTTTGAGGAAAAGATAAGGATCGGGAAGTCAAAATTTTATTTTATTAATATTATCACAAAGCTTGTGACTTAATCAGTACAGGTGGAAACATGCAGTAAAATGGGGAGCGATGAAAAAACAGAAAAACCAGACAAAAAACAAATGTTTAAAAGAGAAAAAGAAAACCAAAGAGGTATGCAGACGCATATCAGTGCAGAGTTTAGGGTGTAGTGGTATGTCTTGATCCCATGAGTGCTGCTTGTGTATTTACCAGTTATTTGTCACTCAGGGAACCATTGTTTGTACTCTGTAAATATTTCTCTGGCATTGGCTATTACTTACGGAGATTTTCCCATGCGGAGATCTCTCTAGAAAAATCTAGACGGATGATTCAAAAATAAAAAATCACATTTATGAAACTTTTTCAGCTCCACAAGTAATGTAAATTCTAATAAAGAGTGGAGATAAGATAGAGATATGGTAGTCCTCTCTCAAAAATTGAAACTCGTTTTTAAAATAATTGTAGACAATGTTTTAAAATATATTTTTTTCATGTATGCGAAAAATCAGTATATATTACATATGCGGATTTGCATACATAATTATAAATACGGTCATTTTAAAATAATAATAAGTGGAGCACTGGATAAAGCCTCGGCTCCCAGCGTATATATATGAAACAAGTTCCTCGCTGTTGAATTTTTTCTAATTCTTTCAACTTTTGATGTATTTGTGTCCTGCTTGGGAGTTGGGATATATGGGCCTAAGTGTTAACAAAAAATCATGGGATGTGATGAAGTGTTAAGGAAAAATCATGAGAGATGAGTGCTTATTCGCCCTATACTCTTAGAGGTAATTATCAGTCTTAGTTATAGCAATAATATGATCTGTCTTATCCAGATCTATCTACACCATCTCAACATATGAAAAATACAACAGCACATAGTGTTAAACCCCATTATATATATATTCATTTGAAAATATTGCAAATGAACTTAAAACTCAATATTCTAGTCATCTCATAAAAAATGTTGACCAAACTCCATCACTATAAGCGTCAAACTGTCTAAGCCTCCTCTATATCCGATACGGGTCGGATATGGATTCACATCTGATTCGGATATGATGTATTATCCAATATGACACGTGACACATCTAATATTTTAATATACTTTAGTTGGAGGATTCTGATTAATGATAATCGTTGATATCTACATCCAAAAAAATTTAACCCACTGGGAGTCCACACAATGAGTGAGATCCATCATAGTAGCACCAGTTATTATACTATATATAGAAGATGGAAATTTTTTTGTTGTATTTAAACATTTATGATATAAATTTATAACTTATATAAAACATAATAAAATGATCTTATATTATATGTTGTGCTTGAGTTAGGACAATACAAAAAATAAATATCAATCATTTTAAAGTATGAGTGTTTCTTTTTCATATCCTCCTTGTACCTTTATTTTCTTCTTTTTGCTTTTTCTTTTAATTTAATTCAATTTTTGAGCAACTTTGTAATTATATTTCTTTTGTTTAATGGAAAAATAGTAGGCAATTTGTCTACTACTTAAAAAAAAATGAGTATCATTATATTAAATAAAAAAACAAATAATTTTTATATATATTCGCATTCATATTCTTAAATTTAAATTATCATATAATTGCATCCACATATACAATATAGTTTCTCAACCTCTCACCTTAACACAATTGAACTCGCATCTTCCCCATCCATAACATCAATATCGCACTTATCCTCGAATTCTCGATGCATGAATCACTCTTGTACTCCATGTCTCTGCCTCCCAACCACTTAATCTTAATATAGTTGACCTTGATATGACACTCAACTACCTCTCATCCCTCGAACTCTTTTTTTTCGGTCATCTTTTTTATATATTTTAAGGAATGTACTTGTTTTTAATCTATTATTTCTTATGTTGCTTATTGTGTGGATATGCAATATATTTTATTTTTTCTCAAACTGATGTTACTTATTTATGTGGATATGCAATATGGTTTCTTTTTTCTTAAAAAATTAAACAGAAAAAAATATTTCAAAAGAATACATATATTTTGATCCTCCTCTATTTTATTTTTATAATTAAGTTATTTTCTTTCATACTTGATATTTATAGTTTAAGTATTATTAGTATTGCTAAAAAATAAATTAGTTTCTAGAATTTCATTTTAAATTTATATTTTGACTACATCTTGGTATCACTTCTCTCATATCAAATTCTTTAAATAATTGTATTTATATATTCATTGATTTTCTCTAATTTCTTATTCGATTTAAAAGTCTGATTTGAGTTACAAATGTTGTATCTACATTTTTCATGCATATGGCATAACATAGCATTAAACTTTTTTAACACATTTCAACTCATATATAACTTCTTTATTAGTATCATTCAAATCATATGATACATAAAAATATGAATTGAATTATTTTTGCATGATAACATGTAGAACTCCTCCCTCTCTCTCTCAAAATCTTGATAGCTGTCAAATTCTCTCTTTCTCTAAACATATATACAAATTTTGCCTAGATATTCAATGACTTTATATATTAGATGATAAATGCATATATAATTGGACACGTCAAAAAGATGCTTCATAGCATCAAAGTAATATATATGAGTGAGGCTATGGTGCTTCGCGAAGCACAAAACCTCCCGTGCTTCGCGTCCGTATCTCGAATTTGAAAGTTCATACGCCCGATCCAAACCGTTGAACATGATCTTCATATTGAACTATCTTTGGAGATCAAAATTTATATTTTTTTGAATTTTTTTGCTATTTTTTAGATGGGTACAAAATCGCTAGTTTTGGATGGTGCAGAAATCGTTAGATCAGCAAATTTTATACTCATTTAAAAAATAGCAAAAAAATTCAAAAAAATATAAAATTTGATCTCCAAAGATATTTCAATATGAAGATCATGTTCAACGGTTTGGATCGAGCGTATGAACTTTCAAATTCGAGATACGGACGCGAAGCACGGGAGATTTTGTGCTTCGCGAAGCACCATAGCCTCACTCAATATATATATATATATATATATTCTGATTATGGTGTTTTGCAAAGTACAGATGCATTGTGTGTTTTACGCTCTATTTTTAATTTCAAGTCAGAAATAATTGATCTGAACCGTTCAATCTAATCTTCATATCAAGATCTATTAATAAACCAAATTTTATATATTTTTAAAAAAAATGCTATTTTATCCAATGAGGAGAAAATGACTTGATCTGAGAATTCTGGTTCATCCAAAAATGATGGTTTCCCCTCTATCCAAAAAAATGACAAATGAATTCTAAAAAATATATAATTTAGTTTACTAATAGATTTTGATATGAAAATTAGATTGAGCGATTTGGATCGATTATTTCTGACTTAAAATTAATAATATAGCGCAAAGCACACAACGCTCTTGTGCTTTGCAAAGCACCATAGCCTAATTATATATATATAGACTATTATGAAAATATTTTTATTTTAGTCGGTATACAAACACGTCAAAAAATATATTTTAAAATCTCAGAAATTTTAGTTTATGATTTTCATTAACTTCTTCATATAAAAATTTTATGGGATACAAAAATTGGAGTGTTTTGAGTTTTTTTAAATAACTCTTTTCAATTTTTGAAAAAATAAAAAATAACACAAATATTAAATATTTATTATTATTTTTAGAGATATATTTTTTAAAAATTCAAAAGAATGGGTTAGAAAACTCATAACACTCTAATTTTTTGTATCCCATAAGGTTTTCACATGATAAATTTAATGAAGATCATAAATTAAAATTTTTGAGACTTTAAAAATATTTCTTTAATGCATTTGTGTATCGGCTGAAGTGCAAATATTTTCACAATAGTCTATCTCTCTCCCTATATATATATATATATATATATATATATATATAATCAATTAAATATTTGAAGAGCCATTTTTTAAAAATGACGACGAGCACTTTCAAACTTCCCTCCAAAAAGAAAATATTTGTTGATAATTTAAACATTTAAAAATAAGACAACTTGTATAAAAAAAATTAACTCATATCAACATATTTTTTTAAAGTATAAAATTTCTTTCTTCCTGAAAATAAAAACATGGTAATTAAGTCGGGCAAGAAATTTTACAAAAGAATGAAACGAAGTTATATTACTCACACCTTAGATACCTCAAATACTTTCACTTTTAATAAGAAAAGGACATGTCAAAAGATGTAGCAAATGATCAATGATAAATTGAAAAAAGGAAATATGCCCGGTTAAAAAAAAAGACTGATATGGCATGACTAATAAGTTTAAAACTCCAACGCTCCAACCCTCTATTTGCAAATTTTAATTCTATAATACCTGGGTTTGAATGTTTGCGGAATTTTTAAATTTTTTTTTTTGGATTTAATAGAGATTTTTTTTAATTCTATAGCATTTTTTTTTAAAAGTAACAATTGTTACCCACTTTTATTTCTTTTCAAAAGTGATACATAATTTGATAATTGAACCGATCTATATTGATTGGATGAAGAGAAACAACATCATCAACAATAACAAAGCCTTTAATCCCAAATAAATTGGGGTAGGCTAGAAATAAAATCCAATATAAAAACATAATATTAGAGATCTCAAATATCAATGATAATGATGATGATGATAAAAAATAATAGTAATAAATAAATAAAAATAATAATAATGATGATGATACTAATAATATGTTAATAATAATAATAAAATAGTATAATAAATTTATATTATAAAGCATATTTCTAAATTCTTAATTCTAAATTTTAAAATTCTAAAATTTAAGAACTGAAAAACTAGAATCTGAAGTCTATAACTATACTATTCTAGACTCTAACTCCTAAATCATAGTTCTGGTACATAAATCGTTATCTTCCAAACACTCATATCTAAAATAACGTTTTTTATATATTTCATTCCTTTTGCTTCCTTCCATATCAGT
Organism: Schoenoplectus triqueter; assembly: GCA_964058805.1. Classification (NCBI taxonomy): domain Eukaryota; kingdom Viridiplantae; phylum Streptophyta; class Magnoliopsida; order Poales; family Cyperaceae; genus Schoenoplectus; species Schoenoplectus triqueter. The sequence continues at coordinate 26,210 of CAXKVV010000806.1, forward strand.
CTCGGTCGACATCTTCCTCTTTTTGTGTTTTTAGGACGACTTAGAATATCATTGCGTACTGGTGTCTCAAGGGGTCTTCGTTGGATATGACCAAACTATCGCAAACGGTGTTGGATCAACTTCTCTTGAATTGATGCTACTCCAAGTTTGTCATGTATATCATCATTTCTAATTTAATCTCTTCTTGTGTGGCTGCATATCCAACGCAACATCCGCATTTCAACTATACTCACCTTTTGAATGTTGTCCTTTATAGCCCAACATTGAGCGTCATACACCATCACGGATCTAATCGTCATACTGTAAAATTTATCTTTAAATTTATTTGGGACCTTCTTATCACAAAGAATACCAGATATTTATCTCCATTTCACTCATCCGACTCTTATTCTATGACTAACATTTTCATTAATCCCTCCAGTACTCTGCAACATCGATCTCAAATATCAAAATGTGTCATTCATATATACTACTTGTCCATCCAAACTAATATTTTCATCATCTGAGTTGTCCCCGCTGAATTGACACCTCATATATTCGATTTTTGTCCCACTAAGTCTAAAACCTTTCGATTTTAAAGTTTATCTTCATAACTCTAGTTTCTGGTCGACTCCAATTCTGTTCTCATCAATCAGCACTACATCGTTAGTAAAGAGCACGCACCAAGGAATGTCTCTTTGTATGTCTTTTGTGATCTCATACATCACTAAGATAAAAAATATATAGATATGATACTGATCCTTGATATAATCCTATCTTAATAGAAAATACATTGGACTTGTCATCACATGCTTAATATTGGTGTACATTTCCTTAATAAGGGCAATATACATTGTTGGGACTCATTTCTTTTCAAGTGCCCACCACATGATATTTTTGATATTTTATCATACGTTTTTTTCAAATCAATAAATATCATATGTAGGTCATTCTTCTGTTTCTGATATATCTCCATGAGTTATCTTATTAAGAAAATCGCCTCCATGGTGGACCTCCTAGGCATGAAATCAAACTGAGTTTTGGCGACGGTTGTCAGTTTTCTTAAACAATGCTCGACCACTCTCTTTTAAAATTTTATGGTATGACTCATGAGCTTAATTCTTCTGTAATTAGTACAACTTTGAATATTTCATATATTCTTAAAGATTGATACAAGATACTTTTTCTCCACTGATCAAGCATTTTATTGGACCGAAAAATGATATTAAATAACTTAGTGACCCACACTATTGCTACATCTTCATACCTCAATTGGGATGTCATCAAGTCCTAATGACTTACATTTTTATCATTTTTAAAGCTTTTCTCACCTTAGACTCTTGAATTCTTCGAATAAATCACCTATTGGTGTCACCAAATAAGTCGTCCAACTCACTCGTGGTTTTCTCACTCTCTTCATTGAACAGTTTGTCAAAGTATTCTCTCCATCTATTCTTAATTTCATCATCCTTCATCAAAAGTCTATCAGTCTCATTCTTAATACATTTAATTTGGGTGAAGTCTCTTGTCTTTCTTTCTCGAATCTTAGTCATCTTGTAAATATTATTTTCATTATTTTTCGTATCTAGTTTCTGATACAGTTCCGCATATGCTTGACTCATTGTCTCGCTCACAGTTTTCTTTACGTTTTTTCTAGCTTCTTTGTGCTTTTATATATTTTCATCACTCATGTGGTGATGTAAACGTTTATAGCAAAAAAATATATATATCATAACCATAATATATACAATTAGGCTCTTGACAATATCAGAATGCAAAATAAAAGAATAGTGACAACATTTTCCTCTTTGCAAGGCAAATTATCATAGAGGCATGAGGCATGATTGACCGGCGCCACAGTAGTGGTAGCGAGGAGAAGAGGAAGTTCAGAAATGAGTGATGCGGGGAGGTCGGATGAGGGCGGGTCGGGGATGAGGCAGGCAAGGCGGGGAAGGCAGGGGAAACCGGCGACGCAGCCTCCCCGCCTAGGGTTTCATCTTGATTGTTGTTGCCCTAATTTTCTTTAATCCTTAGTCATACTAATCCGATGCAATTCTAAAAGCACCTTAAATTCTCTTTGGAGAGATGAAAGTGGTTTTCACCGTTTCTGAAATGATTGTCAAAAAGTCCTGACGTTGATCTCTCCCCTCTTACTCAGTAACCCAATTAATCAAAATCATAGTAATAAATTCAGGATTCGATAATTATTCGGCGAGATAAAAAATTCATGATTCGGATATAATACAGATATAAGTCAAGAATAATTTATTTTCTATATTATAAATAAAATATATATTATATTGAAAAAATTTTAAAAATATATTAAAAACTATAAATTTTTAATTAAAATAATATATAATTTATTTTTTGCTGAATAATTTACAAATAAAACGTTTTTGGATAAAAAAACATATTATATATTAAACTGACAATTTAATTGTCAAGCATCTAGTTACGAGTAAAAAATGAATTATTCATGAATAACTGATAGCGTGAGACATGAGCTGATGAGCCCGTTATCCAAACATAGGCATCTAATTCACGATTTAAAAGGTTAATGTAGTATACAGGTTCTAAGCTCCTAAACAAAGTCTTACCTTAATTCATTTTTGTTTGGATGAGCATAAGACGTTTGTATGTTCAAAGGCAAAGAACGAACGTAAGGTGCAATGACTAAGCGCACATGTCACTACATTTCAAGGTACGAACTGCCACTACAGGTCACTTAATTCAAGAAAAAGTAAAACATAATGATCTATTCCATCAGTTTAATGCCTATCAGAATAATTATAGCTCTTTGGTTGCTTCAAAATTCTCAAATAGACAAATTACAACAAGAATAACTGCCCGCATCACACCGCAAATATAGAAAGCAAGAATAACTGCCCGCATCACACCGCAAATATAGAAAGCATGATTTATGGGAGCTTGTAAGATACAACACCTTAACGAGTTGCCATGTGCGATACTAGTTCTAGTTCATGCTAGTTATATGGCCTAAAACCTAATCAAGCTTAAAACATCTTATTGTATCCCTTCCTATGATTTTTCTTCATCTGATTGACCTGGCCCAGTAATTGTATCCGCAAAATATTCCTCAACTGAAAGCAAGCAACAAAGAAAAAGAAAAAGGGTTAGCTTTCTATCAGCAATATTAGCAGATCTGACATTAGAGTATCAGCTACCATTTTAAAAGTTTCACACTGAAGAATTGGGGGTGCACATTTATGTGTAAATTGGCTACAGAAACTTTGTGATCCTCTAGTTCAGATATTAATTTTCCAATGATGGCCTATATTAACCCCCCCCCCCCCCCCAACCAACCAAAAATAAAATAAAAAAGAAAAAGAAAAGAGAGAGAAAAACCATAGACCAAAACCATCCCTAAATCATATAAGCATACATAAAACATCCCTTATTCTATATCTGCTCATGTGTCGGGGATTGTATGGACTGGATATGAATAGAAGGATTTCAGACTTTCTGAAGGTGTGCAAAGCAAGCGGTAAATACAAACCCCTT
>CAXKVV010000807.1:0-41761 GCA_964058805.1 Schoenoplectus triqueter
GGAACAGAAGTCTTTGAGGGCATTCTATTGATGAGATAAACGATGCTACTAAAAACTTCATCCCAATACCTTATAGGTATTGATGAATGAGAAATAGTAGCAAGGGATAACTCTACAATATGTCGATGTTTGCGTTCAGATGCCCCATTCTGTTGTGGTGAATGAGGACAACTAGTTTGATGAATAATTTCTGGAAATTTTGTAGCAATAGGTTTAAATTCAGCACCACCGTCAGTTCTCAAAATTTTGATTTTTAAGTTTAACAGATTCTCAACTTGAGCTTTAAAAGTGGTAAAGGCTACAACAGTATCACTTTTATTCTTTAGAAAATAAATCCAAGTAAAACGAGAATAATCATCAATGAAAATGACATAATATTTCATTCCTTTTTGAGATACAATCGGACTTGGACCCCAAAGATCACTATGAATCAAGTCTAAGGGAGCATTAGAAGAAGAAAAAGAAGGATTGAAAGGCAAGGTGTGAGCCTTAGCCTGTATACAATGTTTACAAAATATAAATCGGTTTCTAGTACAAGGGAGATTGTTAGAATTGATAATCTTCAATGTTGTAGAAGTGGAAGGATGTCCAAGTCGAGAGTGCCAAGTAGAAGTAGAGACTTTGGATGAGGTAGACTTATTGATGAAGTCGATTGATGATGTAGAAGAATGAAAAGTTTGAGGAGATGTGAATGGTAGGAGCTTGAATTTATATAATCCATTTGAGCTACTTATTTGAAGAGGAGGTGTCTTGGGAAGGTGAACATCCTTGATAAAACAAGAAGAAGAATTAAAGTTAATGGAGAGTGTTGGATTATCAAGAAGAAGTTGAGAAATACTAATTAAATTGGCTGAGAGAGAAGGGACACACAAAACATTATTTAGTGTTATTTTATAAGTGCCAATTTGAAAAATTTGAGAACCAACATGTGTAATTTGGAGGCCAGAATTATTACCAACATGAAGTCTGTCATTGCCCTTGTAAGAGAAGAAAGACTGGAGGTTGTTGGTATTGTTAGTGACATGATGGTTTGATCCAGAGTCAAGCAGCCAGTTTGAAGCATCAGGATCTGGTGAACAATCAGTGGGAGAATAAAAGGTGTTGGCGGTTTGAGTATGGTAGGCATTGAGGTTTGGTGGAGGCCTCCAATCTGCATCCTTGTCATATCTTTTGTAGCACTTTTTGGTTAAATGTCCCATTTTTTGACAAATCTGGCATGGAATTCTGATTTTGCCCGAAGCAATTAAATCAAGAACATGAGGGCTCAAGGTGGTTTGATTATTTGGACCATTGGATTGGAAATTTGAAGAGTTAGATGACCAACCAGAACTGTTCTTGGCAGCAGAATTGGCAGTGGAATTTGATTTGGAGTTGAATTGATACCTTCCCTTGGCAGGTTTATCAGCAAGAAATGCTGTTGGTTGAGATTCAGGGTTTGTTGGGTTCATAGATTCGTGAGTAAGCAAAAGAGCTCGAAAATCAGAGAAGGTGAATTGAGATTGACACCTTATAGCAGTAATGGTGGTTTTTAGGGAAGAGAATTCAGCACCTAACCCTTTTACAGCAGCACTGACAAGATCATCGTCAGAAATCGAATTACCAACAAAGGCTAGTTCATCAGCCAACTGTCTGATCTTGAGCAGATAATCAGAACAACTGAGATTATCTTTGGAGAGATTCTGAAGCTGATTCTTTAAATCTTGAAGTCTGGCTCTTGAGCTGGTGGAGAAGTAGGTTTGAATAGCTTGCCAAAGAAGCTGACATGTCGAAGAATTCATTACTTGAGCCAAGATGCTAGCTGACAAGGTTGAACGGATCCATGCATTGAGAAGTTTGTCTTGGCGCTTCCAGTGTGCATAGGCGGGATTGACAATTATGGTTTCAGCTGTGGTGGTAATGGTGGGTTCTGGATAATTGTTGAAAAGAAACGATTCAAGATCATTTCCCTCAATTATGAGTAGAATCTGATTCTTCCAAGAAAGATAATTGGAATCAGTCAGCTTAGCGGGAACTTGCGCATTGATATGGATGATGGAGTCGGTGGAGAAGGTAGAGATGATTGTGGAATGTTCATCGGTGTTGTGAGATAGAGACATGGTTAATTGAGTTGAGGAAGAAGAGTTGGATCGAAATTTTTTTGAACACAAGGCTCTGATACCATGAAAGATGATAGAAAGAGAGGAGAGAGAAATGATTTTGTATATTGATTCCCTATTATTGTTTGTAATGATACATCTCCTTAAATAGGCATAAGCCTTTCTAAATACAGAATCAAGAACTGTCCCTATACATGTTAACAATAGCCTTCGTATAAATAAAACAAGATCTCTCTTTCTTGGAGAGAGACACACACACTGTCTGAGTGTCTATTAAAGGTTAATTTCGTCTATTTTTCTCAATCTCAACACCATTTTCAATGTTTTGATTTTGTTAGCAAACATTCAAACAAATGTCAAACATTTCAAATGCCTGGTGTCCACAAATACAGTAAAATACTGGTCCAACCCTAAAACTGTAGGACCTCTTTTTTAACAGAAGCTATGGCAGTAAGTCACACTTTTACCTTTGTACTTTCCGTTTCATTTATTTGCTAGTCACTTATACATATTATAGGTATGACAGACTCATTGCATAGGCATGAGATATCTCAAGGGGATGACACCAGGTCCCAAAATACACAAGATGTCTCTAGGCACGATTCTGTAAAATCTGATGAACAATCAGAGAAAACGAAGAATGTGGAGAAGAGAAAAAGGCAAGGTCCAAGATCCACTTCTGATTCCCAGGAGAACCCTAAATCTGACACTGCAAACTCCTGGAAGGGGAAACAGGCAGCTAGAGGAGGGCCTCAGGTTCAGATTCAGCCACCAATCAAGGGTGGGGATCAGGACCATATGGACCCGGTCCATGGTAGACTATATTTCCCACCCAAGTCAGATGGTGTAGGGCTGTTTGCTGGGAGGCCTGTTGTGAGCAGCCAAGGCCTGAGTCATTTCTCTTCTGGGATGGGAAATATACCCTTTGAGATGCAGAAAGCTGCCATGAATCCTAGAGGGCCAACTTTCGGTCCCGGATTTAGCTGGAACCAGATGAATCAGGCCATGAGGGGTAATGCGCCACAAGGATCTGTTCCTGGTCTTGTGCGGCCTCCCTCTGGAGTTAGTCTAGAAGGTACTGCAGTAACTGAACTTCTTATTCCTTGCTGTGGAGCTTAGGGCTGCTGTCAAAGCCTTGGCAGCAACCAAATGAAAGATTATTTCCTTAATATATATACTTTTGCATGGTCAAATTTGAAATCAAGCTATATGTCCAATTTTGTCCACGAGTCAACTTGATTAATTGGTCATGGTTTCTTTTTTGAAGGAAAAATGAACCCTGTTTCTGGAGGAGGCATGTTTAGTTCTTTCTCCACGCAAGAGCTTTCTGCTGCATCCCATCAGACCGGACCCCAATTAGGGAATCCTGATCCACAGCTCCACATGGCAAGGAATCTTCCGATGTTTCATGGGTCCCATTCAACCGAGAGAGGAAAAGAGTCATCAAGTCCTGCAAATCCCCAGTTCAGTTCAGCGTCTCATGCTGGAGATATGGCTTCTCATTTTCTTCCTACTGGTTCTGATACTAGACCACCTTACTTTGGCCAGGTACAATTTCTCTTCCTGTCATTTGGTTGGATCGTGCAAAGAATAGTGTAAGAATAGAGGAATTGGGAATAGTAAATGAGGATAGTGAAAAAATAGTGATTTCTAAGTTAGCGTGAGGATAGTAAAAATGTGATGCTATTCCGGATGGTAGAAATGTTGTTTGGAATAGTAATGGAGAGTTGAGAAGAACAACAACTATTCCATCTCCCCCACGGAATAGCAGAATAGCAGCTACTCTCACTGTTTTGGAGCAGCAAATTTGCGTTTGGATGCATCATTGCTATTCCTATTCCAAGAACAACAACTATTCCATTGTTCCTAAGCCATCCAAACATAGGGTTAGTAGATGCAAGGTCAGAATTGTGTAGGGTGGGTAGGTTATGGGTGATCCTGTTAACTATATTTTGTTCTATTTTATGGATTAACTTGAACGCTTGCTGATTTGGGCAAATGAATAAGGGAAAGAAATGTTAGTAGGAAGCAAAGGGCAAAATAAGGGAATTTATTGTGGCAATACTTTCTTTAGCACTAAGCATAAAATAAAACATTGAATGTATCTTGTATGTGTTAAATGAAATAGAACAAAGTCCAATGATTGGGAAAGGATTAATGAGTTTTGTTTTTGATTATTTAAAGGATATTAGTCTAACATATAGTGATTGCCTGTATCTACAATGTGTTTATTCATGCTTAGGATATTCTCTTCCTGTAATGTTTTTGTGTGCCTAGTTAGGATAATGGAGAGCCGAAGTAATTGGTTTTAAGCATTTTTAGACAAGTAGTTGGATATGCTTTCCCTTTGTTGATAGACTTTACCAATGGATAAAAATAGATGAGTAATCATAAATGTTTATGTTATTGTAAAAGAAAAGAAATATTGCAATGTGAAAGGAAATTGGATTTGTGTTTTAGCTTTTATTGTGTTATCTTAATAATGACTCTTGTCAGGGAGCTCATCTTCTGGAGTATTCAACCAGTTATTCTACAAATAAATATCTCTTTGCTTCCTGCATTCTCTCAAGTCTATAAACAGAAATAAATTTGAATTCCCACCATTCTGCAAAATTTTATTGAAGCAGGGAGGTGGCATGCAAGAACAGATGAGCAATACAAAAGCTGCATCTAGACCTGAGCTGGGTCTACCAGAGCATAGGATGCCTCAACCTTCTGCAGCTCTGAATATGCCATTCAAAGAGCACCAACTGAAGCAACTCAGAGCACAGTGCCTTGTGTTTCTTGCATTCAGGTATGCTTTATCCTGTGATAAAAATTCTTCTTTCTCTAGATTGGTTATATTGATTCATTTTGGTTACTGTTGTTATTTATGCAGAAACAACATGGCAACAAGGAAGCCACATCTCGATATCGCACTTGGTCTTGGTGAAAACCTCCCAGTTGAGAGTAAGCACTCACCTACTTCTGTCACCTGTATTTATTTCTCAACCTTACTCAAATCTCAGATTAATCTGGAAAAAATATGTGATTTCTTGGATTCCATTGTCAAGCTGTACCACAAGTTTCTTGCCTTTTATTGTACTTCTTGGCTTAGGTGGCAGTATGGGAGGTCAGATGGGTAGTGAGAGCAGAGGCACTGATAACTCCACAAAGGAGACAATGGCAAACAGTCAGGACAGCTCCGGTCTATTTGGTCGACCATCTACTGGCAGCACTATGGAAACTGCTTCTTCATCAAAGGAACCGAAAAAACCTGCCAACAAGAAGCAAAAGCGTGCTGCCTCAAGTGCTGATAAGTCGGGTAATGAGCCAGAGAGCAAGCAAGCTGTGCCTACTAAACAGCCTACTGCAGTGGGTGCACAGATCTCAAGACATCCAGGCCCTGTAGGTGCAAATCTCAATGCAGCTGCTGCTATGCTTCAGGGTCGTGCTTTTCTTAACCAAGCTATGGTAGCTGTTGGCAGCAACAACCAGAGCAGCTTGGTTAAGCATGATTTAACTTCTAGGGATGCTCACATGCTCACAAAAGTGACAAATAATGAAAGCGAGGATGGTAGCAATTCCTCACCTTTTGGTGCTAGAGGGAGGCTACCCGGGAGTACTGAGCCGATTGCCTCTTCTGCCCCTGTTCACGGTTTTCCAGGGCACACAGCTTCAACTAATGTGCTTAGTGAGTTTGACCAATGGGTCTACCAGGAGGAAGGTGGCACTTTTGAGCTGGACAATGTACCCAGCTCGCCTCCAAAGTATACCACCTGTGAGAAATGGATGCTAGACTATCAGATAAGGAGAGAGGATGCAGGAAAGAAATGGGTTGAAAGACTGAAGAAGGGGGAGAAGAGAATTGCAGCATCCTTTGAGAAGTTAAAGGTATGGAAAGTTTCCTAAATGTATTGTCGTTGAACAAGCTTTTCTTATTTTCTTATTTTTTTATTTTTTGGGATAGGGGAGGGGGTAAGCATGATACTGCTTAGATCAACTGAATGTGTAGAGTTTTACTGAGCTCTCAGAGTCTTAGAACTCATTGAGTTACAGTGGAGAATGAATCAGAGATACCAGAATATGTGATGCAGGAAGGTTTAGTTATGTTTCCTATTAAATTAGGTTTGCAATTTGCATGTACATATCTGAACATCGTCAAATTTTTTTTTTTTGAAGTAGCAGGCGAAGGGCCTACTAAATAATTGTATTAATGAAAGAAAGAAAAAAGTTTTTACAGAAAGATGACAGCTTCTTGTTACCCATATGTAGGTTTCTTATGAGCACTATGTAATAACCATTCAATTGGATAAATTGTTGTTACCACCAAGCAGGCTTGTAGCAATTCATTGTTCGTCTTTGTAGTAGGTTTTACTTTCAGTAGATGAACTAAAAGTTTTACTTGAAGATAATCTGAGAATTGGTATAACTGGAGTATAGTTGTTGCGCTACTTTACTGCTTTCTATAGCCTTCTATAACTCCATGTCTGACATATTTTGTGTTTTCTCTTTATCCATGATGTGCTTACCTTTAAATTGTTTTCCCATCAGGAAACTGTCAGCTCATCAGAAGATATAGCTGCAAAGACAAAAAGTGTTATCGAGTTGAAAAAGCTTCAGCTTCTTCAGCTTCAACGCCGTGTAAGAAGGTATTATAACATTAAGATTTTTCATTATTGTTGCTGATCTCGGGCAAGAAAGGATTTAATGTTACGAATGTTTTATCGGGCAGTGAATTTCTGAATGACTTCTTCAAGCCGATAAAAGCTGATATGACACGCATAAAATCATTCAAGAAATCTCGACATGGTAGACGCGTAAAGCAGCTGGAGAAAATTGAACAAAAGATGAAAGAAGAAAGGCAGAAGCGGATTCGAGAGAGGCAGAAGGATTTCTTTGGTGATGTTGAAGCTCACAGGTTAGCATACTTGTCTGTTGACATCTAGTTGATGCTGCCCATTAATTCCTTGTATTTAAAGTGGTTTTTTGATGAGCGCTGAATATCTTCAGACAAGAATATACAGAACCACTTAGGGTTCTTATTTTGTTTTTTTAATTATTAATTAAAAGCCTAGTTTGTTTTTTGCTTTTAGATTTTAGAGAGCACACATTAAGTCAAAAGTCAAGAAAGTTATGAGTTCTCAGCAAAAATCTAGAATATTTGTGCTGACAAGTGTCATACATCTTCTCTATAACTCGAAAAGTACAGCTCAAAGTTTTTATAGTTTCTTATAGTACCTACCCAAGTTGCACTCTTTTTGCCCTCAGTTCTCTAGGGGAAAAAAACGAGGCAAGCAATTATCTTTTTAATGAATGGGAATTGATCCCTTTTCTTTTAGTGGAGCATATGCTGATTAATTGGGTATGAACTGGTTCCAACTTGCAGGATCCTTGAGGTTTTCCAGGAGCACATAACAAGCTCCCAATAAATAATCCTTGCTAGGGGCATACTCTGTAACTTGCATAACTTCTTCAGAATTATTAATATCAAGGGGCATGGTTTTACATATGGAATTATATATCAGTGGACTTTACTGTTTACTGGTCAAATGTAGTTCTCTTCATGTAATACAAGCAGTTTTTTTACTAATATATTTCTTAACCCATATGCCATTGCACTAAGAAGAATTGTACAGGTTATTTTATTCTAATCATATTTCACAATTGTAACCAGCCTTTAATGTTAATTTTCTTGTATTTTGGAAAAACAGGGAGAAGCTAGAGGATGGATTTAAGGCAAAACGAGAGAGGTGGAGGGGATTCAACCGCTTTGTTAGGGAGTTCCACAAAAGAAAAGAGAGGGTTCATAAGGAGAAGATTGACCGCATCCAGCGTGAAAAGATTAATCTCCTTAAGAACAATGATGTTGAAGGCTATCTCAGGATGGTCCAGGTCAGCACTTTTATCATTTCTCTTTTTGTACCTTTTTTCTTCTTGTTGCTAAGTTGCCATTGATAGGGGTTTGTCATGGTTCAATGACCAATGGAGCTGCTGTTGATTATTCAACCATGTCCAATTGTTCCAAAATTCATCATTTGAGGTTCAAAAGCTGGTCTGGTGCTGTTAGCTTTTACCTCTTGAAAAGGCATCACAAATTGATTTGGAACTTGTGCATACATCATGTCCTGAGCTCTATGCTTATATTAAGTCTATGTATGACACTTACGATATATTTTCCAAGAAGATGGTACATGAGTTAATATTCATTCATCTTTGAAGATGTTGCTAATGTATATATATGTCTGGAAGGAAACAATTTTGGTACCATAATCCCATGTGTGCTACTGTCATAATGACTTGTAGGATACCAAGTCAGATCGGGTGAAGCAACTCCTCAAGGAGACTGAGAATTATCTCAGAAAACTGGGGTCTAAACTGAAGGATGCTAAGGCCATGGCAAAAAGGTTTGGTGGGATTGAACATGAGGACAACAGGGCTGGTAGTTCCCAAGAGAAGAATGTGCTCGGAAATGAGCTCGAAGAAGAAAGTGACAACCCTCAGGTGTTCACTGTACCATGGATTTCATTGTTTTTTTCCTACTTTTCTGGACCTTTGTAACTGTTTGCTTTTGTATATTTCAGCACTATCTTGAGAGCAATGAGAAGTACTATCAATTGGCACACAGGTTTACTTTTTAAATCTGATTTAACTCAATATGCTCCAAGCTCTTTCCTTCCACAATATTGCATGTGAGTAGCTCAGACTACATCTAATTTTAATATTATTTTTTTATTAGTGTTAAAGAGACCATCAATGATCAGCCAACATATCTGCAAGGAGGAAAGTTGCGTGAGTAAGTAACTTTTATTTATTTATTTATTTTTTTTCGCTTAGCTTTTTGGTGCTTTAGATCTTTTGAGATGATTACCTTATCATCCAAATTCCGTATTGCTGCTATGCACATAAAAGATTAGTATGAGTTACTCAGAAACTCAAATATCGTAAGGAAAACAATCAAACAAATCTAGTCGTGAGGAATATATGTGGGCTCAATAAATGCACGACCTGTTGCATCTTCTGAAGTTTTACCTTTTAAATTTGTATTATATTATCATTTACATATAGTATGTTTGATATTACCTCATGATCTTTGTATTTTCAAAATCTCACTGTTGATGCTTTAACTACAGATATCAGATGAATGGATTACGATGGCTGTTGTCCTTGTACAACAACAACTTAAATGGAATCCTTGCAGATGAAATGGGTCTCGGCAAAACTGTCCAAGTATGGTTCTTTACCATTTTTATTCATTTACTAATACGGGTTATGTAACAACTAGAATGAGTGCACTCTTTTGCTTGGCTGCTACAAATATGCAAAAAAGTTATGAAGTTTGTTATGGCGCACTTTTGTCTTCTTGCTTTGTAAAACAACTTGTTCCGCTCAGCAGCCCCCACTTACTGCCTTCTACAAGCTCTCTTGTGCTGCATAAAAATGACAAACAATCGACAAACAAACTATTAAGAAAAATAAAAGTTCTGTACCAGAAGGAGGACAAAGTCTAGAGAGTAGGGGACAATTTATCAACTAAAGATTCTAGAATGATAGAAGTATCCAATCTTTTTTTTTCCTCTTCTGGCAGGTTATCTCTTTGTTATGCTATCTTATGGAGGCAAAGAATGACAGAGGACCATTTTTGGTTGTGGTACCATCCTCTGTTCTTCCAGGATGGGACTCTGAACTTAATTTCTGGGCACCAAGCATAAATAAAATTGTTTATGCAGGCTCTCCTGAAGAAAGACGTAGGCTTTTTAAGTAAGACTATATTCCTTCGTTTTATCTTTTTTCACATTAACTTTGAAATGTTAAAGCTCTAGAACCAGCTACATCAAGCCAAAAGCACAATGGTATGTACAAGGATCACTCATTCACCTGCATTGGGATTATTGAAGGGTATAATGGTATTAATGAAAACAAGGTAGCTACATTACCTTAGCAAGCTAATATAGGATCGATGCTTTGGGGGGCCCAACATTTTTTTTTGAAGTAGCAGGCGAAGGACCTGGTATAGTATTTTATTAATCAAAATTAGAGAGAGTTACAGACAGAAATAATTTGATGTAGAGGAGATGAGAGCTTATTACAACAAAGAGTCAACAACTGCTAAAATCCTATTGACTCCTATTCCTACAATGCGCTAGCATGGGGGCAGTTCCCATGTTGTCTTGCACCGCCGTTACCCTGTCACAATGTGCCCATTGGGCTATGTATGCCTCTAGCTCCGTCCTGAGTGTGTGTAGGTTTTCTGTTTGTTTCTGGAAAATGCGTCTGTTATGTTCTTTCCAAATCGTTCATGTTTACACTGACCATCTCTTCCGATCGTTTGTGCGGCATGTTGCTTGCCATCTTTTCTGATCGTTCGTGTCCATTTTCCTTTTTCAAAGATTGGTTGGTGCATAGCCAAGTCCAACAACTTAAATTGTCGTCATTTAAAGTTTGTGAAGCAATTTTTCTTAGCTCTTTTGCTTATTTTGTTGAGCTCGTTCTACACCTTTGTTTTCCCTCATAATCATGTTTTCTGCATTTCCAAAATAGTTTAACCTGCTATATCTCTGTTGCTTTCAGAGAAATGATAATTCATCAGAGGTTCAATGTCCTTCTCACAACATATGAGTATTTGATGAATAAGCACGACCGACCAAAGCTCAGCAAGATACAATGGCATTATATTATAATTGATGAGGGTCATCGCATCAAGAATGCATCGTGTAAACTCAATGCAGATCTAAAGCATTACCAGAGTTATCATCGGTTGCTTTTGACTGGAACACCTCTTCAGGTAATTGATTAATAGCACTGGTATTCCAAGAACTTTGTTGCACTTATACATGTAGAACTTTAGCTGATCTGTATCCGCTTTAAAATGAGTAAAGATCGTTTGTACCCAATCTTTTTTCTTGATACATTGATTCATGTATGTACTGATACAGATAGGGTTAGTTTAAGCATCTCTGTAGAGGAAACAAGGTGGCATATAAGACAATTTAATGTTTCCTTGAATTATGTACAATGTTTACAGGGTAGAGTATGCACAATATTTCCCTTTGTTTGCTGGGGTTCATGAACTACATCTTTAATGTGCCTGTGTCTATCATAAGGTCTCACCAATACATGAACTTTAGAACTTTCTGCTTTTAACCTTTTCAAATGGTGTTTGTTGTTGTAGAACAATCTTGAGGAGTTGTGGGCACTTCTGAACTTCTTGTTGCCAACACTGTTCAACTCATCAGAAGACTTCTCGCAGTGGTTTAACAAGCCCTTTGAGAGTAGCGGTGACAATTCTCCTGACGAAGTAAGCCTAAAGCCCCTTTGTTTTTGTCTTTCTCATTCTGGTGGCTGTTACCTGTACCTTATAGTGATAACTTATACCACTGTTTACTTGTCAATAAATACTTGGTTAACCAAAAACCTGGTTCAGATTTTTATTTTAATTTCTCTTTGGGATACTTGATTTGTGAGAAACTTGAGCAGCAAATAGAATTTAGTATTCAATTCTTTCGCCACCTTCATGATAAATGGAGCTGATAGTAGTTTGGTTGTTTCTATAGGCTTTGCTTTCTGAGGAAGAAAATCTTCTTATCATAAACCGGCTGCACCAAGTTCTTCGCCCATTTGTGCTCCGAAGGCTAAAACATAAGGTACAGAAGATTATTTTTCTTTTGTAAAATTTTGGCTTTGAACTTGAGAAGATCAGAACTTGAGATGCAAGCTCATTTACTTGGCTGCTTGGTAATTAAAACCATATACTTGGTATTTATGTTTTCATATAGGTGGAGAATGAATTGCCTGAAAAGATTGAAAGACTTGTCAGATGTGATGCTTCAGCTTACCAAAAGCTTCTGATGAAACGTGTGGAGGATAATCTTGGCACAATTGGCACCACAAAGGTTGACTAAGGAAAAAAAATTAAAACTTTAAATATTGAATAGCCCATTTGTAGCGGTGGGCCATTTAGTGGACGTTATCTGTTCTTAGTCATTGTGTTTCAAGTTAACTTCTGTAGTTCGTCATAAATATCTTACCAAAAAGATATTAAAACAGAAAGTTATATTGCAATATTGAGTTAAACAAATTTTCTAATTTAAATAAGAAATTTAGAAGTTAAATCAAGATTACCTGATAAGAATTATGAAAAGTTGAGCATCACGAAAGTTAAGTAAAATAATAAAATATGAGGATTTACTTAACTATAGATGCTTTTACAATAATAATTGTGACAATAAAGACACTAAAGGAACAATAAAATATTGACTCAGTTATAAAATTAAAACAACGCGCATTTATAAAATTTCCGCTAAAATGGGGGAAAGGTCTGCATGCTAAAATAATCACTAGTTGTCTGTTGTATCACTAAACACTATACATTTAAAAAGCTCTACTTTGAATTAGTAGCATAGCTTTTAGCCATCTACCAAATCTCCCACTATAGCATCAGCTTTGTCCACTATTTAATTCAGGGAAAATATTCTACTCTCCTATAGTTTCAATTCTTTAACTGGGCTCTTACTATAAATATTTTCCTTTTTTTTCAGGGCCGCTCTGTGCATAATACTGTGATGGAGCTGCGTAATATATGCAACCATCCATACCTTAGCCATCTGCATGCTGATGAGGTATTGTATTTGCAAAGGATATTTTAGGAATGTATTGCCGTGTCAATCTAGGTCGAACTATTTTGTTTCTCTTATTGATTTACAACAACAACAACAAAGCCTTTAATCCCAAAATTTTCTCTTATTGATTTAATTATTCTATTTTTATTCTGTTCTTGGGGTTTATGAAAGTTTCTGTTTGCTATGCAGCACATCAGTGAACATAAACCAGAGGCGTTCCACAAGTGAAGTTAACCTAGTTCTGATCCCTCCTTTCTTTTTTCTTTTGGGTGTATGTAGGTGGATAGCATGCTTCCAGAACATTTTCTGCCAAATATTGTGAGGCTTTGTGGAAAGCTTGAGATGCTTGATCGGTTACTACCCAAACTGAAAGCTACTGGTCACCGGGTATTTGTCAAGCCGTTGTTCAAACAAAAGAAAAAAGAAAGAAAAAATGAAAAGAAAACTAGGAAAGCATAATCAGGTACAGAAAGTCGATTAGGTTTTGTGCATGGATAAGATAATTCGCTTTATTTGGGTAAATGTAGGTCTTGCTTTTCTCGACTATGACTAGGTTGCTCGATGTCATGGAGGAATATCTTGCATGGAAAAAATATAGGTACCTTCGATTGGATGGCCACACTTCTGGAATGGAAAGAGGAGCTCTTATTGACGAATTCAACCGCCCTGATTCACCAGCTTTCATATTTCTCCTTAGGTACTTTACCTGATCCTTGTTTAGATAGTTATTTCCATATTTGTTTTAAGCTATCATTGGAGTACATACTCTTTAACTGCTTAAGCTTGTTATGCAATTATTTATGAATGGACCCTCATATTCAAATCTAGCGTGAAAGTTATTATTTATTTATTTCAAGCCATAGTTGTCATATGATAAGTGGAAGATTTGTTGAAAGAATCAATCAACCAGCTTAACATTTTACATTAATTTATTGGTTGGCAAATATTGAACTTAGGCATATAAGTGCCATATATGCCTAAGAGTTGAAATGATTTGAAAAGTAACTAAAGATTTGTGTGAAGTGACATGAGCTAGTTTTTCATCAATTAACTCTGAAGTGAGTTGTTGTTTCTTTCCTCAAAATTGTAGCATTCGAGCTGGAGGCGTTGGTGTGAACCTACAGGCTGCTGATACTGTTATAATTTTCGATACTGATTGGAACCCTCAGGTAAACCTAAGAAGATCTGAGTTTCTTCGTTGCGTTATGTTACATTTTGTTCTCTCTTGTTCCTCAATATACATCTGGTGGCTTTCAGGTTGACCTTCAAGCACAGGCCCGGGCCCATAGGATTGGGCAAAAGAAGGATGTCCTTGTTTTGCGTCTTGAGACGGTAAACATCTCTCGTCCTGCCACTGGAAATAATTATTTTGGTGTATTTTTTTACTGAAGAGATGATCTGTACCGACACTTCTGCTACACCAAAATTAGCATTAAACAAATATTGAATTAAGTTCAACAATGATTAAGGATTAACGCCACCACCTTCCTAAACCTTTGGTGACAATTAGCCCTTCCAATCTTTAATTTTGACAATTACACCCCCTTTCAATGTGCCCTAATCTGCTTTCCAACCTTTGAATTAACTTAACACCATTAACCTCACAATGATAAATGACCAAAATATCCTAAGCATACATAAGAATAATCATTCATAATTTCACATTTCTTATATTTCAAGACTAAATGGTCAAATACGTACTTCCAGAAAAAGTTTAGAAAGATTAATATACAGTATTCAGTATACACATTAGCACCTATGTTGCTTTTCATACAATAAATTTTATCTGATCACAAAATATTAGATTTGAGAACCGATAAATTCAGGTACAAGTTTTATTGTATAATGTAAACTAAAAGTTTTCAAAATTAATGAAATAACATAACTGATTGTTGCATTACAAGGGTAGTCACATAAATGAATGTGTTTGTTAAATGTAATCATAAATCAGAAGTTTGGAAGAGTGATTGTCAAAAATTAAATGAGTTCAATTGAAGACAAAATGAACTATCTTGTATTCAATCGCTGCAAAGTCTTTATATAGGCGTACAACGGTGTACAATAGAAAAGACAAATACTACTTGATACTTGATATCTCTAATTAAAACTCATAAATACTTGCTACATTTAAACAAATATCAACACTCGCCTTCAAGATGGGCAAAAAATATCCATTAAGCCCATCTTGTCACATAATCTAATCAAATCGAGCGAACTAAGCCCCTTAGTGAGACAATCGACCACTTGCTCCCTTGTGGCTACACATCCCAGCTCTAATAGTCCACTATCTAATTTCTCCTTGATGAAGAACCTATCAATCTCTACATGTTTGGTTATGTCATGCTGCACGGAGTTGTTGGCAATGCTGATTGCCGGCTTATTGTCACACCACAACTTTATCTAGGCCCCTTGATTCATCTTGAGCTCCACTAATATGGATCTCAACCAGATCATCTTTGCAACACTCAGGGCCATAACTCTATACTCTGCTTCGGTCGTGGAACGAGCAATCACCGACTGTTTCTTACTCTTCCAGGAGACCAGGTTGTCTCCTACGAATATGCAGTATCCAGACGTGGACTTCCTGTCGTCAGCACAACTAGCCCAGTCTGAATCGCAGTAACCCTCGATGTTCAAGTGCCCATTCTTCCGGTAGATCAGCCCTTTTCCTGGTGCACTTTTTAGGTACCTTAGAATCTGGTACACCGCGTCCATATGACCCTTCCAGCGCAGGTCCTCTTCAGCTTTGCCCAGACCATTTGAATGCCATCCACTAATGAAGCAATCAATGGGACTATTGAGTTGAGTAACCATGTGAACAACTGAGCATGTGTGGTCCTCCACTCATCGGCCTAAGCACTGTCACTACCTGGCTCGGCTCCTGTCAGATATTCTTGTAGTCTCTTCCCAACTAGAGCGGCCTCAATCCGACACGACCAACTCAGATATGTAGTCGGTCCATTAAGCTTCAGATCCACGAGAGGAAGATCTAACTTAACCTGTACCTGAGCGGATGTCGAGTTAGTGGCCCTCGTCGAGATATTTGCTCCCTATATGAGCTCGACCAAGACATTTAGGACCTCGGGATTGATCTTTCTGGAAGTTCCAATCCTTCACCTCCCGCACCATCTCCCTCTTCGGACATCTCTTACTCAGATTCAAGTCTCGATCATGGATCGTATGCGACTTCCTTCCTTTTCTTCCAAACCCGACCTTGCATTCTTAGATTTTCATCATCTCAAACTTCCTTTCTTCTTCTTGTCCCGATCTTGATCTACTTGACCATCCAAGACCGAGATCCCAAGCCCGATCACCCTACCATAGGTATCGTGGGGTATAGGCCCCGCCACGCTGGCCTAATCAACCAACAGGGTCAACTTAGTCTATGGCCGGCCCTAGAAGAGGAGCTCAGTCTCGGGGAGAGAAGGAAGCGAGAGGAAAAAAATGCTGCTGGGCGGTTGCTACAGTAGCCGTGCGATGAACAGTACCGCGGAACAGCCAAATCTGGCTCTGATACCAAATTGAATTTGAGACAAAATGAACTTATTTTGTACTCAATCACTGCAAAGCCTTTATATAGACGTACGGTGTACAATAGGAAAGATAAATGCTAATTAATACTAATTGATACTTGATATCTCTAATTAATACTCATAAATACTTGCTATATTTAAACAAATACCAACTAAGTTCCTTTTTTTTTGTGGGGGGTGGGGGGTTGTCACTACCCCCAACTCCTTATAATAAATTTATAGCTGTAGCAACACTCGTCTTGTTTCTTTCTTTTTCTATGTTCATTTGTTTATGCTTCTGAATTGTCCTCTTTTCCTTTCTTTTTTTTTTCAAAAAGGTTCGTACTGTAGAAGAGCAAGTCAGAGCTTCAGCTGAACACAAGCTTGGGGTTGCTAACCAGAGCATAACTGCTGGTTTCTTCGACAATAACACAAGGTTCATTCCACTTTTGCACAAATGCTATTAATTCTCATTAGGATTGAATGAGAAATGTTGATGCTGAACTTCTGAAGTTCTTCACAAATAATAATAAAGTAAAAGATGATATTTATTTTCATTAATCATGCAGTGCTGAAGATAGACGAGAGTATCTTGAAAATCTCTTGAGGGAGAGCAAGAAAGAAGAAGACACTCCTGTGTTGGCTGATGATGCTCTGAATGAGCTCCTGGCTCGCAGGTAAGTTTTAGAAGTTCTTTTATCTCTTTCATATCAATAGTCAGCCACATGCTCAGTGTTTTGAATAATTTATTTATTCTTTCTTTAGACAATGTGGACTTTTTGTCATATTGCAGTGAATCTGAGATAGACATCTTTGAATCCATTGACAAGCAGAGGCGAGAAGAAGAGACGGTATGAAGTTCTATATATTTTTTGATTAGATAATTCCATGACTCAGTTGTTAGAATATTTTATGGAATTTTGCATGTCTTGGACAACAACAACAATAATAATAATAGGTATTCAAATAGTACTAATGATAGTAATAATAGTATTCCTAAATCTTAAATCTAAGCGCAACGACAATATTAATAATAATTGTAATAATAATAATAGGAGTCAAATAGTACTAATGATAGTAATAATAGTATTCTAAATTCTAAATTCTAAGCCCTAAACTCTAGAACCTACAACTAAGAATCTAATAACATAAAGCCTATAACTCTACTGCTAGATCTTAACTCCTAAATCAGGATTATGATACGTGAATCATCATCTTCAGGCACTCCTATCTAAAGCCAGCTCTTTGGATATATTTCATCCTTACAGGTCTCTTTTTATCGCTTCCTCCCAAGTTGTTCTTGGTCGATCTCTGCCTCTTTTTATGTTTTCGGCGCGACTTAGAATCCCACTATATATTGGTACCTCAGGAGGTCTTCGTTGTACATGACCAAACCATCGCAAATGGTGTTGGGCCAACTTCTCTTCAATTGGTGCTACCCAACTTTGTCTTGTATATTATTATTTCTGATTCGGTTGTATGACCACAGATCTAGCGCAACATCCACATCTCTGCTACATTTATTTTCTAGATGTGTTGTTCTTTAGTATTTCAACATTCTGCACCATACATCGTCACATGCCTAATCGTCGTGATGTAGAACTTTACCTTTTAGTTTATTTGGGACTTTCTTGCATGCCTTGGAAAACGTTTAAATTTAATGTTGTCGCTGTCAGAATGAAACTCTTGCCATTTGCTCTGCAATAACACATAATATTATCTAGGCTCTCTTCTAAGACCAAGTGGGAATTTTAGCGTCTTTAAAGCAATTTGGGAAAGTAATGGACCATGTTTTGTGTTTAATGTCATGTTATATTTACACTTCAGGATTTAAATTGTTCACACATGAATTTCATTAATCATTTATGTTGGCCTTCTTTGATATTGTGATCTTTTAGGCTGCATGGCTAGCATTGTCCCAAGCAGGTCCAACAGATCAGCCTCTTGAACTTCCCTCACGTCTAGTCACAGAGGATGATTTGGCAGCATTTTGCAAAGCCATGAGCGTTTATGAAACACCATCCAGACCATCTCCACCATCAACCTCAGGGACAGAAAAGAAAAGAGGCTATCTTGGCGGTCTTGACACAAAGCAATATGGCAGAGGCAAACGGAGCCGTGAGGTGAGTAAATGGTTACAGATCGAAAATATAGTTGTCTTTTTGGTACCTGCTAAATGGTTGATTACTCTTTGCAAAGATGTTCAGTTGAATTTTCATGCTTTCTTGTGCCCTGGACTCCTCACACTTTGTATGGTCTAATATCATAAGATTTTATTCTGCAGGTGCGTTCTTATGAGGACCAGTGGACTGAGGAAGAGTTTGAAAAGCTTTGTCAGGCTGAATCACCTGAGGCATCACCGATCAGGACCACTGCTTCACCAAAAACCCCTGTTCCAGTACCTGTTCCTCTTCCGGATCCTACCATAACTAAAGTTGAAGATGGGAACAAGGTCGGGAACCTTGAGAAGCCCTCTCAGATGCTGCCACCTTTGTCACAACCACAGCCAGAACAACAACCGCAACCACAACCGCAACTGCAACCACAACAACAACCACAGACACAACCACAACCACAACCACAACCACAATCAGAACCCCTGCCCCAAACACAGCCACAATCAGAACCCCAGCCCCATCCCCAACCTCAATCCCAACTCGCATCAGAACCCCAACCACAGCAACAACCAAAACGACAAACACCTTTAACTGCAGGCCCTGCTGATCATAAAGAAGCTGAGAAGCCTAAAGAGCCTACTCCACCAGTTAAAAGGGGGAGAGGGAGACCAAAAAGACAAGCAGTCACAGATGTAGCAGCAGCTGCATCTCCTGTAGCCGTGCCTGCTCCAACTCCTGCCATCACAGGGCCAGAACTAAGGAAGGAACAAGGAGTAAGTGGGAAGCAAGAAAGTTGTAATGATGTGGCACTACAAGACCCTACTTCCCCTCGAGGTGTCTCCTCATTGGGCCGGGGTCGGGGTCGGGGTCGGGGTCAGGGTAGAGGCAGAGCTCAAGCTGGGGAAACACCAAGAAGGGGTAGGAGGCCGCAAAATGTGGACTCTACTCCAGTTGTGGACACACCCATAGCACCTGGATTTTCATTGAGTGTACCGCAAGCGAGTCCTAGCACATCTTCTGTGGAACCAGCTGTAGTGGAGGTCAAAAATGATGAGCCCAAAGGTCCTGCTGAGACTGCATTGGCAGCTGATCCCGGAGTGGTGCAGCCAAATATTGTTGCTAGTCCAAGCTTTGGTGTTGTGCCCCCGGGAGCAGGTCCTGTCCTTATTTCATATGCTGCCCCTATCTCTGCAGTTGGGCCACCTGGCTATGAAAAGATGTTTAATTTTTCTGCAGCTGGTTCTGTAGATGAGCCGGCTCCTAGAAGACCAGGTCGCAGAAGGAAGTCAGCACAAACAATAGAAGAAAAAGATGGTGGTGAATCCACTGTTGGTACTGAAAAACCTGGTCCTGATACAAGCACTACAGAGGACCAAGAAGATAATCCATTACCAGTCACACCAGTTTTGACTACTGCCACAGAAAGCACAGCAGATCAAAATTCTTCTGTGGGAAAAACACGTGAAAATCCATTATCTTCAGTTTCAATGCAATCAATGGAGGTCAGATCTGGTGGGAGAGGTAGAGGCAGAGGCAGAGGCGTTGGCCGGCCGAGAAAAACACCACCAAGTGAACGCAGAACAAGAGCTGCTTCCTCAACTGCAGCTATTGAAAGGAGGACCCGTCTTGCTCAGCAATCTGAGGCCCCAAAAAGGCGTGGAAGGAGTGGTGCTGTTAGTCCTGTGAATCCTGCCTTGTCAGTTTCTCCTGTTGCAACCCCTGTCATACAAAGTCCTGGAACTTCTGTCACTTCAGGTGGGGGACAAGCAACAGAATTAGTAGTCACTAAGAACCCTGAGGTGGCTGTTAGTGAGACAACAGTTGTTGCCAGTTCAAGAGAGGCTAAAGTGGCAGAATCAGAAGTTCATAAGAAATCTGAGCTCCCTGTTAGTGAGCTGGTAAATTTTCTAGCATCAGGTGTGGCCCACATTGCTGAATCCATTGTTGATAAGAGATCTGAGCTCCCTGTTAGTGAAGCTGGAGCTTCTGTCACTTTGACGGGAGCTCACGTGGCAGAAGCGGCAAGACAGAAATCCAAGCTGCCTGTTAGTGAACCAGCAGCTTCTCTCACTGGAGAGGCCCACTCAACAGAATCACCAGTTGATAAGAATTCTGAGCTGCCTGTCAGTGAACCCACAGCTTCTGTTACTTCAGGAGGGGCCCAGTTAACAGAACCTGTTGTTGACAAGAACTCAGAACTGACAGCGGCTAATGAGCCTTCTGTCAGTTCGGAAGGGGCCCGTACAAAAGAATCAGTAGTTGATAAGGAATCAAAGCTGCCTGTTAGTGTGCCGGCAGCTCCTGCTACTTCAAGTGGGACCCAGGCAATAGAATCATTAGTTAAGAAAGCTGAACATAAGCCTGCAGTTTCTAGCATTTCGGATGTTGCCAAGATAATAGATTCTGTAGTTGATCACACTCCTGAGTTGGTTGTTGGTGAACAGGTATCTTCTTTAAGTTCAGGTGAGATGCTCGGAAAGGAATCCTGTGTTGATAAGAAATGTGAGGCCTATGTCGGTGAGACCTCAAATGACATGGTAAAACCATCAAGGAGCGAGGCCGAAGTTCAGGAACTTGCATTAGCGAATCAAGAATGTAAGTTCACAGAAAAACCCAAAGAACCAGTACTTCAAGAGAAATCTGTAGTCTCTCCTCAGGCTGAAAGCCAGGATGAGAAACCCAAACCAGTTGATATTCCTTCCAATTCTGGTTCTGCCAATCCGGTCTTTGATGATGTTGGTAATTATATGGTAGGGAGAGATTCTGTTGGAAAGAATGCTCATGGAACTGGTAGTGAGGAAATGGCTGTTCAAGACGCAATGAAAATAGATTCCAATGAGGTTGAGGTTCAAGAGCAAATTTTTACAGGCTCTCGGGATATTAGCAACGAGACTGTGATAGATCAAGAGAAAAAAGTGGAAATTGATTTGCAAGTTACTGGTAAGGAAATAGTTCAAGAGCCAGTAAAAAATGGTTCTCTTGAGACGAGCAATGACGTAGTGCTTGCTCCAGAAAAAATGGAAGCTGAGTCTGAAAAATACGAAGCTGTTTCTGACCAGACAAGTAAGGGGCCAGTGATGGTATCAGAGGGAATTGAAACTAGCACTAGAGAAACCAGCATCGAGGTGGCGGCTGCTTCAGAAAATATAGAAAGTGGGTCTGACAAGACAAATAATGAGGCACTAACTGCATTAGATAGAGTAATAGATGGGTCTCACCAGACTGATACTGAGCCGGTAACCGTTCAGGACGCAAATATCAGAGTTTCTGACAAGGCTGATAGTGACACATCTGATGTACCTGAGAAGATAGTGCCAGATTCTAAGGATACTGAAAACCAGAACGTGGCCATTCAAGAAGAAAATGATGGGCAATCTCACAGAAATGAAATAGAGGAGGTGAATTTGGTAGAGAAAGTAATATTGGAGCCTAAAGAGACCAACAGTAGGATAGAAACTGCTGAATGCGAAACAAAAAGTTCTCATGAGTGCAGTATTGGGGCGGCGAGTTCCCTTAATGAAGTATCCACAGATTCTCAAGGGCTTGATGCTGTGGCGGCAGTGACAGAAGACCAAATTGAAGATGGATCTGACAAAACTGATAGTGAGAAGGTGATGGCTGCAGAGCAAATAAAACCCAGTTCAGCTGAGACTAACAATGAGACAACATCAATTCAAGAGAAAATGGAAATAGATCCTCCTGAAACTATTGAGGTCACAAGTGCACAAGTGATAACAGAGCCAAGCACAATGGATACTGATTCTGTGATGTTGACCTGTAAAATGCAACTAGAAACTGGTTCTTGTGATAATGAAGTTGACATGTTAGCTGGTCAAGAGGAAATTTTAACAGGTCCAATTGATATGAATTCTAAGACGGCTGCCTGTCATAAGGAAATGGATGCAGGATATTCTGTTATTGGTGCTGTTGTTATGGTTGGTGAAGAAAAAAATGAAACACCTGTTGATACTAATATCGAGGGGGCTGCTGCTGAAGAGGAAATTGAAATGGTTCCCACCGATACCATTTCAAAGATGGCTTCCCCTGAAGGGAGGTGTGAAAAGGATCCTACTGATACCGACTCCGAGATGGCTGATGCCCAAGAGTTTTTTGATACTGATTCTGGGATGGCTGATGTCCAAGAGAAAAATGAAATGGTTGCTCTTGATACTGCTTGTGAGATGACTGTGACTCAAGAGAAAACTGAAGCGGGCCCAGTTGATACTGATACCAAGATGGTCGGCACTGAAGAGAAAATTGAAATAGGTCCTGTTCATACTGAAGCCGAGACAGTGACTGGTCAGGAGAAAATTGAAATAGCTCCCAGTCAAAGCACTCTAGTGGATGAAGCTGTTTCTGACAATATCGAGGTGTTAAAAATTGTTGGGACCAATGCAGTCAGTGATGAGAAGGACATTTCTGGGCCTACTACCGTCAGTTCTGAGCTTACATCAGTGGATGAAGCTGTTTCTGACAAGACCGAGGCAGTGGAAAATGTTGGGACCAATGCAATCAGTGATCAGGAGGACATTTCTGGGCCTACTGCCGTCGGTTCTGCACTTACTCCAGTGGATGCAGCTGTTTCGGACAGGACTGAGACATTGGAAAATGTTGGGATTTTTGCAATCAGTGACGAGAAAATTTCTGGGCTAACCGCTATTGGTTCCGCGGATACTGCAGTGGATGAAGCTGTTTTTGACCAAAGTGAGGCATTGGAAAATATTGGGACTAATGCAATCAGTGTTGAGAGGAACACTTCTGGGCCTACCGCTATTGATTTGGTTGCTGAGGCGTGTGTTGCAAGCTCTGAATGCAAGGGTGGAAATGACAATAGTGAAGTTGAGCTGGATGGTAACGATAACTCCAATAATGTGATGCCTTGTGCCCCGGGTTCCTCGGCTTCTCAATCTGACAAGGGAACTGTTATTGTTCAACCGAAACAAACTGAGAGTTTTTGTCATAGTGTCGCATCTGATTCTGCTGAACCAGTTGAAAAGGGAAAAGGTAAACCGGAAGTTGTGTCAGAAGTAGTTGATGTTCAAATGAAACAAACTGAGATTAGTTGTGATGCTGTTGCATCTGATTCTGTGCAAGCAACTGAAAAGAAAGAAGGTGATTTCAACAATGTGGATGAGGGCAAGGGAGATCATTTACAAGGGACGGGTGTTACTGGTCAAGAGGAAACTATGGATGGGTTCTCAAAGGAAATGGCCACTGGTACACAGAAGGCTGATTTGCCTACTGAAGATCCTACCATTGGTGCTGCTGCTGATGAAGGGAATTCTAATACGATGCAAGAAAATACTGGTTGTTCCAGCTCAGGAGCACACAAAGATGCTACATCTGGTGTGGCAAAGGTGCCAGAGATTGATGGTGACAAAAGTAATGCTGATTGAAAATGTGCAGAAATATTAGTTGGTAGGTTATAATGCTATCTTTAATTTCTTCTGTGTTTATTGTGATTGATTATAAGTATTAGAAAGAAATTTTGGCTGGAGTTTTTGTCTATCTGAATTCAATCAACCCCTACCGTAGGTTGAATATAAATTTATATAGATGCTTGTATGTTGTAATATTCTAGCTGTATAATGCCTCCATACCCTTCATCATGTGTTGCATATAATAGTTGCTCTCCCTAGTTATTAACCCCGTCTATTGGTGGTGCTGTTCGGGTGGAATTATATTGGAGACTTATTTTCTCAAATAATATAATAATAATAATTATAATCATAATTATAATAATACAATAGTATAGAGACTAACTAATTGTACTTTAGATTTGTATCCCAACTGAAAAAGTTATTGACTACGTTGATTACATTCTCAAACATCAATAAATCGTCCGTCTGTAGATGATTATCGAAATCTAGTCTTAATACCTAATATATCAAATCATATTTAAAATTTAAAATTTATATTTGAATGAGAATCAAGATATGAGTAAGTATTTATATATGAATCTCAATATTTTAAAACTGAATGTCTTAAGTTCTAATAAGAGTTTAATATTATAAATTATATTTTAAACTTAAAATTTATTTTTGGACGATAATCGAGATATATGCAAGTATTTATATTTGAACATCATTATTTTAAATCTGAATGTCTCAAGTCTTAACATGAGAAATACGACGTCTTAATATTTAATAATACAAGTTATATTTTGAGCTTAAAATTTATATTTGAGTATCCATCAGTATATGAATAAGTTTATACATTTAAATTTTAATGTGCTAAAATCGAATGTTTCAAGTTTAACATATAAAAAATGATGTCTTAATATTTAATATTATGTTTATATTTGAATGGTCATCAGGATATAAACAAGTCTATATCTCTAAACTATAATATCTTAAAATATAAGTTAACAATAATTATTTACTCTCTTATTTGAATATCGAAGAAAGTTGTACAATTAAATTTTTATCTTGGATAAGTCGACAACAATAAGGATCTAATGTTTATTTTTACACAAAAGCATAAATAATAAACTACTCACTAAATAATAGCAGTTCTTCTGAAATTCTTTAGACCGTTCTACAAACGATATTCTAAGTCTTAGTATCTAATATTTAAAATCTTAAAAACTATCATATGATGTCTTATTACATAATGTTATAAGTTATTTTTTATCTTTAAAGGATATAAAAATCTTAAATATTTGCTGAATATTATTTAAATCAAATCTTTATATCTAATATAACGTGAGCTTAAGCTCACGGAGGCCTTCCGTGAGTTTAACTCAAAAATTATATCAAATCATCTCCAAATTTTAATTTATCATGCTCATTAAATTCTTTATATGAAAAATCTGATAAGATGCAAAAATTTAGATTGTTTTGAGCTTTTTAATTCATGATTTTTAATTTTTGAAAATCAGCTCTGAAAATAATAATAATATATTCAATGTTTGAACATCATTTTCTAAAATTAAAAACGGTGACTTAAAAAGCTCAAAACACTCCAAATTTTTGCATCCCACAAGATTTTCATATAAATTTTGTAATGAGCATTATAAATTAAAATTTGGAGATGATTTGATATATTTTTTGAGTTAAACTCATGGAAGGCCTCCGTGAGCTTAAGCTCACGGTATCTTTACTCCTAATATAACAACTAAGAAATGAAGTCTTAATAAAATTTATCTAAAATAATATTTTTATGTAATTTATATTTAATATAAAATTTTATAAATAAAATATTAAAATTTAGCATTAAAGATATATTAACATAAGTCTACTTTTAACTTTGAATACTATATAAAAATATTTATCTAACACTCCTAAAACCAAATCTCATATCTGATTAATAAGTCATATTTAACTTTAAAGAATACAAAATTTTATAATATTTTTTAAATATATATTCTTATATATTAATTAAGACCTTATAATTAATAAAATTATATTTAGTATTTTTCTTAATATCTTAAGACCTTATAATTTATATTTGTAAAAAATAATCTCAATAAATAATAAAAAAATATGTTTATATCTCATATCATTAAGTCATAATATTCTCAATAGTATGTAATAGATATATAGTATAAAATAATATTTTTAAAATAATTATGACAAAAATATGCTTAATATTTAATACAAATAAGTCTTAATATCTACCATAACACATCTTAATGTATCATTTAAAATATAATTTTTAGTTTAGTTTTAATTTTCACTACTACAAAAAAATCTAAATATATACTACAATTACACTTCAATATGTACTATAAATAACTCTTCATATTTACTGATTAAAATTTATATTAATATATCATATAAAATATAATTTATAGTTTAATCTTAATTTCCATTAGTACAAACAATATAATCTTTATTAGTTTTGTGTTGAAATTTCTTCAATATCAATTCTCAATATTACAATTTAAGTCTTTATATTTTGTATAATAAAATTTTATATTTAGTACAATTAAGTCTTCATATCTATTATACTAAGTCCGACGCATATTTATTTAGTGTAGAAAAATATCCTTCTTGTGTTCTCCCCTATCTCTTGATAAGAGGATTTAAATGTTATATTTTGGATGTGGTTTGATCTAATAATTTAGCTTTTTAGGGTTTAATTAGGTTTGATCTAGTTTAATTAGGGTCTAAACTCATTAAGTTCAAGTTACTGTCTAGACTTTATTATTTTTCAGGATTAAATGGAAGCCCACAGAAAATGAAGAAGAACGACGCAAATTTGAGTCAAAACGGACATCAGACGAGAAAGTTACAAGCAAAACAGTGAAATCGGATGTCAAAGCCAGTATCTGCAGACCGCGCAACGCAGAACCATAGCGCTAGAATGATTTCCTGCAGACTGCAGGGATCTTCTGCGGACCGAAGTCAGATGGGCGGTTTCAGTCTGACTTTCTAATGGTTATTTTCAGTTTTTGAAAGATCCGCTTAGAATTTTCGGACGTTCTTGAACTCATTTTGCTCCTAATAACAAGGAGAACAGGATCCACTAAAGCTCATAACCGAAATATACATGAAAGATGATGAAAAACACAGAACAGGGAGAGGACTGTTGGATTTTGGAGGTAGAAAACTTTTTTTCTCCAATTTTTCTCATTGGTTCTCTCTCATGTGTATCTTTGATTCTCTCTCTCCTGTTGTTTATTGTCTCATGGAAGGCTAAACTACCCTCTTCTAGGGTCTAGGACATGTAATTGATACTTGTGTTATTTTAATTCGAATTATGTTGGACTTTCAATGATTGCTTTGCTTTGATCTTTGTTTGTGATTTATCTGTGTATGATCTGATAATTGAATGATGAATTTCATGTTTGAGCGGTTGCAAACGTTTGAACCTGTATAGGAATTGATCAACTTACTGATTATATGCAAAACCCTAGGTTCGAGATTAAGTACCGAAAGGAGACGTCGATTGCCTGACCCAAACCAAGACTTAGGAAAATAGTTTCGATAGATGCCTTAGTACCTTCGGGAACCCAGGTTTGAATCATGTTATTGAGTCCATTAGGGGATTTGATGGCTTGAGTATACAACCCGACCAATCACAGAAATTAATGTGTTTAGCGTATGCCACAAAACAAAATTTATGCTAGATAGGGGACTGCATCACGAAAGTGGGCAGATTCTAAATTAAGATTGAGAAATCCTCAATTGTAATTGCATGAGAAAATACCAACTTGATTTGGATTAAAATTAGCATTTGTATTTAATTATAGCCCGAAAGCTCTAGAACTTTCTTGATTTATTTTCTTAAATCTAGTATTAACATTTATTTTTCTTTATTTAGTTTAGCGTAAAATTAGTATTACACCATCTCATTTTCTATTATTTAGATAATTGAAAATTAAACTATCTAGTGTCAAAAACTGTCTCTGTGTATCGACCCCTAATTATACTATAATTGTTGGGTTTATACGCTTGTAAACCCGACATTTTAGGTGTATTTTAGGGTATGATTTTATTAGCATCTGACATACGTCAAGCTTTTTGGCGTCGTTGCCGGGAACAACGTAAAGACTATTTTATGATCTTATATTTTGTGCTAGGTTTTTAATCAGTAAATTAGACTAAATATTTTTCTTTTGTTTTAACATTTCTTTCCTTTTATAATTTCAAAATATGAATACTACTTTCAGGGAGTCTCTTAGAGTCTACCGAAGGCGCAACAAGCACCAACCACCTTCCTGACCTTTTCTACATCTAGACACTCATCAAATTCCTCTCTTTGAAGAACTGCAAAACAAGATGAGCGAAACTAGAACCGGTGGTGGCCTTGGTACCGGTGGAAGAGGGTCGCCTCTCAACAATGATCCACTGAACAATAATCAACCTCACAATGGCGGTGCAGCCCGTGCTAGACTCCTCAAGGACTTCGCCACCTCTCAAATTGATGATATGCACTCAAGCATAGATATCCCAGTTGTGGACTTGAATAATTTTGAATTGAAACTGGCTCTTTAGCATGGTCCAACAAAATTAATTTGTCGGTCTACCAACTGAGGACCCACACCTATACGTTTCTATCTTTTTAGGGATATGTGATACCATAAAGATTAACGATGTATCTTTTGATGCAATTAGGCTTAGATTGTTCACATTCTCTCTTAGGGATAGAACACGTGTTTGGTTGTATTATTTGTCATCTAAGTCAATTACCAACTAGCCCGAAATGTACCAAACATTTCTAGCAAAGTATTTTCCTCCTAGGAAGATTTCAGAAATTAGAAGCCAAATCATGAACTTTAGACAACGGGATGGGGAATCTTTGTATGAATCTTGGGAAAAGTTCAAGGAATTATTGAGGATATGCCCGCATCATGGGTTAGAAGAGTGGATTATTGTTCAAACCTTCTATGATAGTTTAAATGATAGTAGTCGTATGTCTATTGATGCACCAGCAGATGGCGCATTTGCCAACCGTAGTGTTGATGATGTGTTTGACTTGATTGAAAACATAGTGCTTAACCAAAGTCAATGGTCCTCCAGGCGTCAACTGATCAATCCCACACTAAGCAAGTATGAAGTGAGTGACTTTTTCATGCTACATGAAAAAATTGATGCACTTACAAGGCAATTGGGACCGACCAAAGTCTCTGCTGCTTCATGTGAGATCTGTGGTGTTGGCAACCATGTGACAAGTGAATGCCAATATGTCAAGGAATTGGAGCAAGAACAAACACAAGAACAGGAGCAGGTCAACATGTTGAACAACTCTTTTTGACCTCAAAATAATCCTTATTCGAACACATACAACCCCGGTTGCAGAAATCACCCTAATTTCTCTTATAAGAACAACTAAGGTGGTCCTTCTGGGCAATAATTCAACCAAAATCGACCTCAACAAGGGTTCCAACAGAGGCAATTCGAGCAACCACAACCTCCAAAGTCTAACCTCGAGTTAATGATGGAGAAGTTCATTGAAAAATAAGAGAAGGTCAATTATTGACTAGGGGTGTCAATTATTGAAAAACAAGAGAAGTTCATTAAAAATCATAATCATAATAATACAATAATACTAATTGTGTTGATTAGGGGTGTCAATTATTGACCTAACCCGATGAGTTAACCAACCCGACCCGATATGACCCGAAGATAAATGAATCGGGTATGGGTTCAATTTTTTTACCTGAATCGGTTTGAGTTCGGGTCAACATGACCCAACACGATTAGTTATATTTTTTTAAGTAATTTTGTATTTTTATACTAATTAAAGCTTAAATATACACTAATTAAGATTAATTATAAATTAATTAATATTTAATTATTTAAAATTATATAAAAATAATTAATTATTAATTAATTATTTTACATGGTCCGGTCGATCTAAATAGTAATTTTATAAAGCTAAATAATACATTTTATAAATAAGTTTACCGGTTGGGTCGGATATGGGTCAAAAATTTTTGACTCAAATTTAAATGTGTCGGGTTTGGGTCGGATCAAGAAAAATAATAAAATAATGTGACCCGACCTGACCTATTGACACACCTAGTATTGATAATATAATCATAAATAATAATAATCATATTTATATAATAATACTATTAGTGATGATAATATAATTATAATATAATAATAATAATAATAATATAATAATAATGATAATAATAATATAATAATAATAAATCATAATCATAATATAATATAATATAATTAAAAAATAATCATTATTATGACGAGAGGTAATCCGGTATACCATCTATAACTTGATATACCGGATTAGCACTCTTCTATTTAGTCTAAAATTCATTTGGCAAATTAATTCGTCCAAATAGCAATATTGTTTCTATTTTTTATTTTTTTACGAAGTGTCAAACTAACCTATTTGTTTTCCTTAATAAGTCCAGTAAAAAGTGAAATACACTCTCATCTTAAAGTTTCCCCAAGTCTAAAAGTTGCTGTTTACGTCACATCATATTACTAGTTGGATCTTTCGCCCTATGTAGAGAGAATCTAAGAACATGTTCTGAATCATGTAATGCTGCATATATTTTATATTTGATATTATGTGTTTAGCGAGCAGCTAGTCAACAAAATGTGCCAGTAAGAAATAAAAGGAGCCAAAAGGAACGCAAGAAGAGTTGTAGTTTGTCAACTACCAATCAACTCCCAATTAGACCGTAGTACATATATAACCATCTGTCACACAAAAAAAGCAACAATATTTGTAATCTACCCTCGTAAAAGATGGAAATAATTATAAAGAAAGATTTGAGATGAATAATTTTCATCTTTGTAAAAGAAGAAGATAATTTTCATCTTTGTAACTAAAGGTTACTTCCAACAAATTTCACAATTCCACAGGATACAAAAGATATTTTTTCATGTTGTGCCCCTTTCAGTAATTACGCACAAAGATAGAGACGGTTGAAGGCAACAGAGCGCGCATTTAGTTCTCCCACAGAGAATTCCAAACTAAACCACCTCAGATCCCACCATCAGTACTCAATTGTAGGCCCATACACTGGGTCAAAATCATATTGGAAAACTGTATTTCTTCACACCAGATCCTTTTTCTTTTTAGACATGGGAGAAGAGGGGTTTGATAAAGCTCCATTGTTGGTGAAGTTATCCAATGAACAAGACCAAGAGCAAATAGAACAAGGGATAGTAAGAACAGGTTAGTTGGTATTTAACTTGGAAATATATTCTCTTCTACACATACACTATATCTTTTGGTAGTTTGAGCTTTAAATTTTTGCTTCTCTTTTTTTGGTTCTGATGGAATTTTGTATGCATATAGGAGCTTTCATGTTATTGGTGTCGTTATGAATTCTTGTGTCCTGTATATCATCTGCTTTCTAAGTCATCAAACTTTGTTTTCACTATTTTCTTCTCTTTTTGTTATAATCGGACATGACTTTACACAACTTTTGGGAAATGAATGATTTGTTGGGTTGTTTTATAAATTTCTCCCTTTGGAAGATCGATTCAGATTAACTGCAGCAAAAACAATAGGGAATGATATCTTCTGAAAACACTTTAACAGTGATTAGTTTTCTCTTTTTTTTTTGGGCCTCAGTGATAAGGTATACTATATCAGACAGATAAAGAACATCAAGTAAAAGCAGTTGCACATTTCATATAAAAGAATATGTAACAAATAACAGAACATGACTCTGACCTAATAGTTAAAAAGCTGTAATACTATTTATGTTATGGAAAATTGCATATAAGACTTGTAGTATCTAAATGCTTTTCTTTTGGGTGCTTATATGATATCATTGTTGATACCGTCGTCGATATATGGGCTTTATTATGCATGTTATATAAGTTTATTATTTGTATTATTATCTTTATTATGTAACTTATTTTGTACAATATTGTTATTATTCACAATAAGTTACATAATTATATATTGTTATTATTCAACTTAAATTTTATCATTCAAGTTAAATGAGTTATTATATATTTCTTGACAATATTTAAATTGAATAATAGGAGCAGTTCATGATAAATTACGTAATTAAGTCATTGAAGATAGTAAATGATTTATTTAACATGCATAATAAAATTCATATCGACATGATGACCATGATATCCGGGCAAATCTCCGTAACGTTTTTTTTTCTTTTAAGTTGGCCGTAAAATGATCCTGTATTTTATTTTTGCTTCGGTACACTAAAAACATAGCTTAGACTTTTTTTTCAAAAATAAATTTGTAATTTAAAAATATTTTTCAAAATATACCTCTAAAATTATAATTTCATTAAAAAAAATTATAGAATATACTTCACTTTCAAAATAATTATAATATTATACCTGTAGAAAAAAAATTTTGACCCTCACATTTTGAAAGATGACTTCGCCTCTTCTTAGTAAAAACCACACAGGTGAACCGTTATAGAGATTATTTTTGTACATCTTTACTAACTTTGCCTTGATAAATGGAACTTCAAACTTTTTTTTCCGTGTAAATTCGTTGCTCAATAATTAATACAGATGATAAGATATCTTGTCTATCTATGGAATAACGCATGAGACATGAAAATTAATATCTATCAGAATTTATGAAAGCTTTATTTTAAAAAAGATATCCTCTCATAATAAAATCAATGACGTAGTCCAGTAGTTTTTATTTTCTTTTTTCTCTATACGAGAATAGTAGTACTCCCTAAATCCAAGGATTGTTAGGTGTTTGAATCACCATGGGCCCATCAATTTTAGATTTTAAAATGTCCACAATATTTCTCTGTTTCCACTCTCAGGTGACCGACAAAGGATATATCTGTGCACGTTTACCAGACTTTCACTTTTTTTTTCAAGAAATCTAGAAATACCATTAAAAAATTAGCTTACAAAATTTACAATTTGTTCCGTACAATTATAATTTATAATAAAGAGTATTAAGTTATCGATAATGATATTTTATAAATCGTAAATAACGATTCGGGTGTGATTTTGACCGAATTATAATGAAAACTAGATGGTATAAGAAATATTAGTACTTAGATTTTAACGCTAGTATTATAGAAGCACTAAGAAGCGTTGTGTAATTAAATGAATCAGGCAACCAATGGAGTGCGACGGCGCATATAATAACAGCGGTGATAGGGTCAGGGGTGCTGTCGCTGGCGTGGAGCGTGGGGCAGCTGGGCTGGATCGCTGGACCCTTAGCGATGGTCGCATTCGCGGCGGTCACCGCGCTTCAGTCCAGCTTGCTAGCGGATTGCTACAAGTCGCCGGATCCTGAGCGCGGTCCCATCCGACACCGCTCCTACATGCAAGCGGTCAGGCACCATCTAGGTACGTCAGCAACACCAACCAACACACTGTCTCCTGAGCGCGCTCCCAACCAAAAACTTCAAGAAAATATCAAATGAATATAGAACCATCCTTTTCTTCAAAACAAGGCAAAACTTTAAAAAGCATGATCTCAAATCTGGATTCTACCATGTACTATCTAAACTTTCACCAATATATGAATGAAATATGTATTTACAGGGGAGAAGAGCCTTTGGGTGTGTGGTTTCTTTCAACAAACAGGCCTTTTTGGTTGTGCTGTGGCTTATACCATCACTTCTGCTACCAGTATGAGGTATGCTTCCTTTTATACATGTCATGAAGTATACTTTTACCGAAGGCTTATAACAAAAAAAATATTCAATTAATACGTGTCAAAGTTCTTTCAATTCCTTTTTCTTAATTATTGTGAAAATTAGTGCCTTGGCAAATTACGTCATGAACGTCAAAACTGTGATAATTAAAATAATGAAGCATGACTCCTGATTTTTTTTTATTAGTAACAAAGGAAAACATAGAAGTAACGCATTTGTAACAACGTAGAGTTGGATTTTACAAAAATAACAAGTTCGCATTTGTAAATGTCGTCAAGAGAACTCATTTCAGAAAGTCATCCCAGGAGGCTTTTCTAAAGATGGTCCCGGGCCCACAGCTTTTTCCCTCTTGCTTTTTCTAGATTGCAAACGAGTCGAATTCAAGTGAGTAGGACTTAGTTCGAGCTCGATTCATGAAAATTTGAGCCGAGTCGAGTCAAATCGAGCTCATGAAACGATTTGAGCTGAAAAATCTAGCTTAACCTCGGCTCATTATTATTTGAGCTAGCTCGAGCTGGCTACGAGCCAATGCATATACGTTAATTCAATTTAACATTTATATTTAGTATATCTATAAACTACATATTCGATATATCTACAAAAATGACATATGAGTTAGTACAAAATTGATATATCAACAATATTAATTTCAATAAAAATTTTGCTGCACTAATTTGAATGGATAAACTAGCAAAAAAACTATCGAGTCAGATATATGAACCGAGTCATGAGTGAGTACGATAAGTTATTAAACTGCTGAGATTATGAGATCACGAGAGATAATGAGAGATGAATTATCGAATTAGAGTTTAGCAGAAAAAAATATATAAACTATTATTATTCGAGCTGAGTCGAGCTACGAGCCGAGCCAATCCCAACTCACACTCAACTCATTTAACTATCGAGCCAGATTAGCTCGATCTAAATTAGCTTCAATCAGAATAGTTCGAGCCAAATTAGCTCGAATCCGAACCGAATTCGAGTTGCGCCATGAGCCCGAATTTTTGTGCAACCTTATTTTTCATGTACAGTCACAGGCCTGCTAACGGATGTACAGTGGTTTGATTTTAGAGGAAAGAATAAAGCACTAACAAACATTTATTAATTTATTAGACAACACATGATGATCATATCAGATGATACAGTATTCTGAAAATAAAGCGTAACTTCTGTTAGTCGTCGATAAAAATCTGATCTAGAAAAATATCACTCGGATGAGCAGATGCACCTAGGAAAAATAAGAAAGCCAATACTAACAATAATATGTTTACATCAATAATTTTTAGACAAGATTACCCCTTATATTTTTCATAATATACTCGGAATGAAAAAATAAATCGAACATATTGAAGAAAAAACAGTACTATAAAATAATGAGATTAATAATACTAGAAATTTTGATTTACTCTGATTTCTAATTGAAATAACTTAAATGAAGAAAGATTAATAATTGAAATTAGTGTAGACTCCTCTTTTATGTTTTGCTTTTGATCATAAAATAAATTTAGCTTCCAAAAAATGTGGTTTTTTTAGAAATGATAAATTCATATGTAAAGAATCTTTTTTGTATCTTCCATCACACGTATTACATGATTTGAATGATTATTATGTGAACTAAAATATTTCATTGATTTGACTTATATAAATGACTTATAGAAGGTGGAGAATTCTATGTATCATCAATATAAGTGTTTCAATCATTTTTATTATTCTTTCTTCTTACACTATTTTATAGTGGCAATATTATAATTGTTAAAATTCAAACACGAGTTTCAGACAATATCATAATTAATTAATTTATGAGTGTTCACCTAAAAATTGTGATAAAGTTGGATACACCTCTGATGTCTAAGATTCAATATACCTAATAAGTCCTAAACCAATTTATGTGAAAATGATAAAGAAGTATTAAATTAAATTCAGTACTCAATTCGATATACTTGACCAGTTTCAATTAACTTGCTTATCGATTAGTTAAAAATTACAATTTATGTTTGCCCTTCGCTGGGTGTTTAAGATATATATTTTTCAATATCTTAAGAATAAGGAGGGTCGATGCTCTCGCGAGTCGCGAGTAGGGATGTGCAAACAGTCGGTTTGGTTCAAACTAAAATAAATATATACATTCAAAGTTTTTTTTAGTTTGTTAAATTATGAATCGAACTAGACTTTTAAAAATATCTATCAAATAAATTAAAAATTAAAATTATATTATTTAAAGAGGAGTAAAAATATCAAAAATGATAAAAAATGATAGAATAAATAAATAATTTAAGAACAAAATGAATACATAAATAAATATATTTAAATTAATTTTAATATAATCCTTATTTATATTAAGTAAAATAATTTTGATTGATAAATTTTAAATTATTCTATTTATTCGATTGATCCAATTTAGAAAATAAAACTGAACTAAAAATAAAAAAATGAATTAACTAAATTTTTTAACCAAAATAAAATTTTTAATTCAAAAAATAAATTAAATAATTCTAAATTTAACAATTGAGTTCAAAATCGATTAAACCGATCTATTCGTACATCCCTACTCGCGAGTGAGGAAGAGAAAGGGAGAAGCAAAAGGGGGAGGAGCTGTGCGTGAGTGGGGCAAGGGAAAAGCAAGAGGGAAAAAGCAGTGGGGCTGGGATGGTCTTTGAAATGGAATCGGTTAATTTTTTAAGGATTTGAAATTAAAATTTGTCTCAAATTTTATTTTAACCATTAAATTATCATTGAAATTAGAAAAAATATAGAATGAAAAATAAATTACATCAAAATTAGTAAAAAAATATTGATTTAATGATTAAAACAAAATTTAAGATAAAATTTGGTCCAAATCCTTAAAAAATTAACCGATTTTGTTATTTCCGTAAAATTCAACTCAACTTTGTTACACTTACACGCTACTCCTACTTTTTTTTGTTACTAATAAAAAAAACGGGCATGACTCGCACAGTTATGAATAGTCATAAAACAATCAAACACTGAAAACGATCAGACAAATAAAATATAGAGAAGCATTTAAATTAAATGAATTTTTATAATAACTTACATCTGCCCCCGAAAAAAAACAAAACATAGATTAACATAAACTAGTACAAAACGTTGCCATCACCAAATAATTCCATCCAGTAGTGTACCTGAGGTCATGCATATGTATTTATTATTTGGCTCTTAAACTAAAAAGTCGCTGTCCAAGTTCATAAAATATCTTCTTCAAGGTTAAATTCAACAATCATTATCAATGAGGGTTACAATTATCAATCATCAATCAAAAAACCTTGTATACCAAAAACAAATTATGCCCAATTTGGAGAAAGATTCAAAATGGATATTATATTTAGGGAAAAAAATTATACAACAAAGGAAGAAGAGAGTGCTAAGAGATAAATAAAGGTACATATATACTAATTACTAAAGCAAAACAGAGGGTAGTGTGATTGTGGTGCTTGTTGTCTTGTATCTTTCATTTTCCTTTTTCAGAAAGAGACACTTTAGATATCAGTATCACTAAATGTGGTGATCATGTCATATTGCCTAATCAATGGCGAAAGTAGAAATATTCGTCTCCTTTCATGTATCATAATTCATAAATAAGGAATACTGATGAGTGATGAATCAGCCTGATGCCAACTGCCATTTTTTCATGTCCCCTCGTATCGTCGTTATATCAATGATATATTTGTTTTCTATACTTTCTTGTAGTAAAATAAATTAAGTTGCTCCCCAAACCATCTTAAATTCAGGGGCGGAGTTTAAATAGGGACTGGAGGGAGCTACCCCATAAAAAAATTAATATATCTATACTATTATATTATATAAAGCATCTAAGAATTGGAGGGTCCATTTTTTATCATGATATTTTTTTAATATATTCATTTTATCCCTCAATTAGACGCATAATATTTATTTTTGATTGATCAAACGTATGTGATCGCGTCCATTGATCCCCTCTTTCTCTTCATTTCTTTCCCATATATACTATTATTTCCATAATATTATTTTTTTATTTAGCAACCTTATACATATTTGATAAGAAATTAATGGTGATAATATATGTTAGAATAATTTACTTTTCTTGCCATAAAAATCATTAATCATTAACTCATATTGTGCAAAAATCTCATCCAAAATTAAATATAGTCTTTATTATAGGTTTTCTCTATAATTTGATGAATTTATAATTTAATATTAGATAAATGTGAATTTTTTTATCTTATAATGTTTTAATGTTTAAATAAAAGAGTCTGCTGCAACGCGCGGGTATAGCTAGTTTATTAAGAAGTTGAGATGTTTTATGGTAATTATACTATGATTTAGTACTGCTGCCCCTAAAATTTATAATATGATATGTTTAGTCTGCATAAAATTATTTTAGCCCCAAATCCCGACCAAACTTAGCCACTGCTTAAATTAATATTTCATCTTTTTTTCTTAAATTTTAACTCAGAAGATCAATTTTAAGAAACATAAAACCGGCAACACTCTTCATTTTATTTTATTTTATCTACCAACAAGATTTCATTTCATATAATTTGCATCAGTTCTAATATAATGATATTTAATGGACTATCAAACAATAACAAAATTACATAAAATTTGAAACATTATCAATCTATAAGTAAAAAATATATCTATAAATTTATTTTTATTTTTAATATTTTTTTAAAAGTTCATTGTCAAAATTGCAAAATAATCCATTGTCAAGATCTCTCTCTAATCGAAAAAAAATTCAATCACAAATTTAATACAAGAAATACTTAAAGATTAAACTAATTGGTTGGGACGAAATTGATGCGAGTTGATAAATGGTCGACTTGATTAAGAAGAAAAATCTAAAAAGAAAATTAATTAGTTGTTTCTCTAACGGGCTTTATTTTTATACTTATCAAATTAATAGCCTGGATGCAAACATGGGTTCTGTGGGCTGGGCCATTCGTGCTTCTTTGGTTCAGTATGATATTAGAATTAAGTGGCTGTCAAAATTAATGATGGTTTTTTCGATAAAAAAAGAAGAAGTTGGTGGTTTATTTTCTTGTAGTATTGAATCTATTAGGAGGCTGTTGTGGACTTATGGCTAATATTCATCTTTATCCATCATTGTTTATTTGTTTATAATAACGGTTCATACTTTCAGTTTGGATAAATTTAACGAGAGATGGCTCAATTTCGTACAGAATTCATATTCTATTATTGAATTTTAAATTATGTACCTGAATTTCAACATGTATCCAAATCT
The DNA here is from genome assembly GCA_964058805.1 of Schoenoplectus triqueter. Classification (NCBI taxonomy): domain Eukaryota; kingdom Viridiplantae; phylum Streptophyta; class Magnoliopsida; order Poales; family Cyperaceae; genus Schoenoplectus; species Schoenoplectus triqueter. The sequence continues at coordinate 38,600 of CAXKVV010000807.1, forward strand.
AGCCATTATGTTAATTTTCAGTTAAAATTCTAATAATGTCAATATGACATCTTACGTGAGTTATGTCATATTATTAATAAAGATTAACAACATTAATAAATAATTAAATGAGATAGGAAAAATGAAGGAAATGTTTATTTTTTCTCTAGGATTGTAACTTTATATATCCGATTTGAATAACAAATATTTATTACAATCTAACCGTAAAATATAGAATTCACGTAGGATACGATGTTGGTATCATTAAGATCCTGGGTGAAAAATGTACTCATTAGGATAATACAACTTGTGTAATCCACAATAAATAAAATTTGGAGACTTGATTTCCATCTTTTCAACAACAAAAAAAGATCCTGAGTGAAAAATATGACAGATTAAAACTGAATACATGTGAAATTCATTAACTAAAAATGAATAATTTGAAATTTAATGATCAAATATATGAAATTGAATGACAGAATTTACCCCATTCCATTCAGTTTAGATATATTATAATATTTATCTCTATTGTTTGTGGTCTTCTTAGTTGGACCCGTCACTCGCGTGTTAATGGAAATTGTTATATGTCTATTTTTTGTTCAACGATATTTTTACTGAAAGAAGATACTTAAATACAAAACAAAAAATTATCCTCCATTAGCACTAGAAATAACTTTTTATTAGTAAAGAGTGTGAAATAAAAATTAGAAAATTTAAATGGAAAAATATATATTGTTGAAATTGACATAAATTGTTAATTGAGTTTTTTATTTAACATACTATTTTCTAAAATATCATAAGAAAGAAAGTTACATATTTATTTTTAAAAAGATAACACAATTTTCAAAATTAATCTTTTGTAATATTGTTCTCCAAGTTTTTTAAAAATAAAAAACAAAATTTATGAATTTCGTTGTACATATCAACAATATAACATATAAATAAAATGATGGCATATCGAAACAAAACGAGGCATTACTCTAATAGATTTAGAATTAGAAATTGTTTTGTCGAGCAAAAACAAAGATAGCGATAAATTTCTAGAAAGAAGTATTTATAATTGTTACTTGTAAGGGCCAGTTCGATAATATGATTTTGAATTGGGAAATCAGGACCTCAATCTTTTATAGCTATGAGTCGTTCGATGAACAAAAGAACCATCTCAAACCAAGTTTGAGCATGTAAATCAACAAAATTATAAGAAAAAAAAATGAGTTCAAAATCTGGTTTCTAAAATTAAAGTCAGACTTCATTTTTTTTTGCTCTCAAAATTTCATAGATACTATCCAAAACTGAAAAAAGAACGAGACCTAATCATTGGTGTAGAAAGATAAAAAAAAAAGTAGGTCCTACAATTTACAATATCCATCGGATCATTTAAATTCACGCGTACAGTAAGTAATATAGGCGATGCGGATTCTAGTGTTATACCCGACAAGCAGACAACTTGTTTTGAAAGAAATCATGGTAGGTCCATATTTCTATCAAGTCTGGGCCCGCAATTCACGGGCTTGCATATTTGCATTTATGAATTGAACATGCGTAGATTAGGAAAATAAATAACAATACAAAATTTAGAAAAATAAATATCTTACAAATTCAATAAAGAGCTCAATTACTCAAATTATACATGATAAAATATATTAGGTTAAATGTCTTTTTTGCACTCGTCTTTGTCACTTGTCAGGGAATATTTAGGCTTAATTTCAATACTGATCCACAAAGGTATCTCAACTTTTCATCCTTTTTTCTCCCTGATTTTTTCCTGGTAGTCAATGCATGTCCCTATTATTGATCCCCCATGTGCATTTTGGGAGGATATATAGATTTTGGCATTTTCCTCATATCATAAAGATTCTTTAAACTTTTCTTATTTGATGCTTTGCTATCTTTACATGCTAGTAATAAAATGATAATTAAAAAAGAAGTCTACCAAAACATTTATATTTTTCACTTTACCAAATTACCTCTTACAACAAATACAGAAAAACAAATTATCCTTAAAAACAAATACGGCGAAATATGATATTTATTGTTTGCAAGAAACGTGGAAGTCTTTCTATTTCTGAGGTACCTTGGTATATCTAGGCTAGCAAATCAATCAAACTTTAGTTGCTTTCTGTGCACACTTGGTGGTGCATGACATCACAATATGTCCAATCCATTTTATTTGAAAATAACTTGGAGAAGATTCATCCATTCATCATTTCAAAAAAGCTAGATTTGACCTCTGACCTCCCTGCTTTAAACTTCACTATATTACATTACACTACTATCTCACTCTCTCTATCCCCCTCAAAACGCAAAATGGCATTTGATCACTCATTGGAAATAGAGCAAGGCTCCCACTGTAAAAAGGATTCTATCATACGAACTGGTAATTGAAACAGGCTCTTGATGCTTCCTCTCTTTTTCCATTTTCATGTTCAGGTTTGCTCAGTACTGAGAAACCAAGTGACTGATATATATTAAGAGGACTTAATTTATTTACATCTATCAAGTCCCTACATCTTGCAACTATACTATTCTAGATTATACTAGATTGATATGCCAAATAAACCACCATGGACCAATTTGTCGGAAACTCCGCCTATGCATTTTTTGTACAACCAGTCCCAAGTTGAAAAAAAAAATGAGGGTTGTGCTAGACGTAGCCGTCAACGTAAAAATATAGTTTTTCTTATGAAAACGAAATCCAATGGGTTTCATTTCTAGCATACCCCAACAGGTTTGAGAATAAAGGCTTTGAATTTGAAGTTTTTTTAATTTGGGGGGACTCGAAGCGAGCATGAATTTTGTTATTTTTCCATAGGAACTGGTCTGACATGCACTGCACACATCATCACTGCTGTTATCGGATCCGGCGTGCTGTCTCTTGCGTGGAGCACAGCACAATTAGGATGGATAGCTGCCCCTGTCTGCATGCTTTGCTTTGCAATTGTTACTTATATCTCAGCTTTTCTCATGTCAGAGTGTTATAGGACCAGCACGGGGGAGAGGAACCGATCATACATAGAAGCTGTTAGGTTTTACTTAGGTACCGGAAAAAGATGTTTTACTTTGGTTTAGAACTTAAAATTGAGATTGATTTGAATTTAAACTCAATAACAAAGATTTAGTTACTGGTAAATTCAGGAACAAGGCGAACTTGGTTTTGTGGGTGGCTTCAGTATGTGTCCTTTT
>CAXKVV010000808.1:0-28340 GCA_964058805.1 Schoenoplectus triqueter
CGCCACCTACTTGAAAAACCATGGCAAAACAGTTTTTAATGAACTCCCTAGAGATAAAAATCATTCTGGGAATCTGGGGTTATCTGCGCAATTTTTGAAAGTTTGTAGCCCAACAACCAGGACGGAGCCAGGAATTTTTTAGGATGTAGTCTCAATCGGATTGAATATCTTAGCGGGTTAAAACTCATTAATTTATCGGTATAAAAAAAATTTCAACATGCATTTTTAATAAATCAAAGACCAATTCAGAATCCAGATTCCAGAGGGTAACACAAAAATTTTTCAGGATGTGACTTAGTGGATCTATTACTCTTTATTCTATTGATTTTTAATTTTTCAGAAGGTAACACTTGTACCCCTGGGTTTATATGGCTCCGCCCCTGCCAACAACATGTGCTTGTTTGTTAGAATTGGGCCCAATTGCTCGATATATCTTATTTATGCATTATGTTACAATTTGGGCCTTGTATTATATTCTTAGCTAACAAATTATAATTTCTATAAATGGCTTCCAGTATGAAGGCAATACTATTACTCGCTAGTTGCTTCTTCTTTTACATTCTTTTTTCTCATTTGACTATTAATAACTAAATTTACAATTTAAAATTGGATGCTTATCACATTTCCAAATTGCTAAGGGAAACCGGAGTCTATTAAATAAGGGGATAAAATTAATAACTCCGAATTTAGAGAGCTAAAACTAACTAATGCTTCCATCATCCATCATCCTTCCATCATTCACATGTTTGGATGATGGAAGGATTAGTATAATAATAATATTTTTTGGGTTAGTGATTGAGAATAGTGTAGGGTTAGTGACATCTCGGGAAATATAAGAATTGAGATAATAATTACTATTTCGGGTTAGTAAAATTTTGTTTGGATGGATTAGTGACATTTCTATTGGGTTAGTAAGTAAGATCAATGCTAAACCAATTTTTTTATTGGATTAGCATAATAGTATTTTGCCCCCCAAGGTTATTGATGAGCTAGATTTTAGTAAATAAGTGTATTATATTTTATATAATTGTTATATTAAAAAAAAATTGAGATGGTAAAGATTTATTGCGGGCAGTTCGGTCAGAGAATATTATTGCTGGTAACTATTAGTTTACTATTAAAAAAATATATATGGACAGTTCGGTCATAAAATATTATTGTTGGTAAAATTTGTATAATTAATTTACTGATTAAAATTTATGTGCATGCAGTTCTGTCAGGGAATATTGTTGTTGGTAAAAATTTACACAATAAAATTACTGGTAAAAAATTGTATGATCAGCTCTATTAAATTTTCGCTCAACATATTTGTCTACCGCCAGCGCATCAATATATTGAGGGTAAAATTTGGGGTATTTTATATTTATTCTAGTTGAAAAGGTATGTCCGAAATCGAAGAACTTGTTTCAACTAGAAATTTGGGTTGGGACGTCAGGGGTGTCAATGGATCAGGTCATTATTATTATTTTGATCCGACCCGATCCAATTCGTTTAAATTCGGGTAACAAAAATCTTGGCCCGTATCCGACCCGATCCATATAAAATAATTAAGTTTTTATTAATTATTTTATATAATTTTGAGTAATTAAATATTAATTAATTAATAATTAGTGTATTTTTAAGTTTTCATAAATATTATATCAAAAAATTACCTTAAAAAATATAATTAAATATGCTGAGTTGGGTCCGACCTGACTTGTGACGGATTAAAAAATATTAACTCATATCCGACCCATTTATTTTCAAATCATTTCAGGTTGGATTGGGTCAGAACAAATTTTAACACCCCTAGTTGGGAGTATGATTTTTTTTCAAATCTTATAAAATAAATTAAAAAAAAATCTTCTTTTCTGAAAACAAATAAAACTATATAATTCAAAACGAATATGACGAAGAAAGTTCTACTATATGGTTTATCAAATTTAAAACTAATTTAAATAATTGACATAAAAGAATAGAACAATATGATATAACTATAATTTGAATATCGTAACAATTTTTTTTATCCTGTAGAAGAATTTAAGTATCGCCCTTTCTTATATTTATTTTTGAATAAATTCAATTAGTTTTTTTTATTTAAGAGTCTACGGATTAATTATTTGAGATTTAATTTATTGGTCATGATGTGGCGCTGCATTTGATCCCTTCTGATTAATAAATAAAGATGAAATCAAATTACAAAATGAGAAATATCATTTCTCACAAAAAAATATATAAGCATGTTTTGTGAAATTACAAATAGATAAATTGCTAGTCAAGAAAATTCTTTTAGATAAAAACTTCCAGATCAGGTTCAAATATCTCCATTTTTTGTCCTTCCATTATGCCTCCACTTTTTATATATTTCTAATAACTCAAAGTTTAAAACTAAAATATCAAATAGAATTGGTAAATTTAATCTATAACACTTTAGTTATGTATAGATAATAAATTACGACATATGAACATTATTTTATATATGTGGCATTATGAGTTAAAAAAATGCACCAATATGAATAAATTATAATGTTGAGTTTTTTTTAGTAAAGTTAATATTTTTTATAAATAAAAAAGAGAATATAATATATATCAAATCTAATGATTTTAGTTTTAAGATTTATGTTATTCAAAAATAAAGAAGTGGAGGCGTACAAACCTTCCTCAAATTTCTATTAGTCTCAATATTTATGTTCTTTTAAAAAGAACTTTTATTTAGCTTCAACGTAAACTTTTTTTTTCCTTCAAAATTTGAATATACATAGGAAAATGCCGCAAATCTCCTCGCCATCTCTTCGTTTGTCCAGGATCATTAATTCATTTTTGTTCTTTATCTTGTATCTTGTAGGGTGTGTTTGGATCGTGCAAAGAATAGCGTAAGAATAGATAAATTGAAAATAGTAAATGAGGATAGTGAAAAAATATTATTTTTTCGGTTAGCGCGAGGGTAGTAAAAAAGTGATGTTATTCCGGATGATAGAAATATTGTTTGTATTGTTTGTTGAGAATATTAGTGAAGAGTTGAGAAGAAAAACAGTTATTTCATCCTCACCACAGAATAATAGAATAGTAGTTATTTTCACTATTCCGGAACAGCAGATTTGCGTTTGGATATACAACTACTATTCCTATAGAATGAGTAGACCAAAGTTCTCAATTTTATAAATAAATAATTATCACAACGTTCGAAAGTTACTGGTAAAAAATTGTATGATCAGCTCTATTAAATTTTCGCTCAACATATTTGTCTACCGCCAGCGCATCAATATATTGAGGGTAAAATTTGGGGTATTTTATATTTATTCTAGTTGAAAAGGTATGTCCGAAATCGAAGAACTTGTTTCAACTAGAAATTTGGGTTGGGACGTCAGGGGTGTCAATGGATCAGGTCATTATTATTATTTTGATCCGACCCGATCCAATTCGTTTAAATTCGGGTAACAAAAATCTTGGCCCGTATCCGACCCGATCCATATAAAATAATTAAGTTTTTATTAATTATTTTATATAATTTTGAGTAATTAAATATTAATTAATTAATAATTAGTGTATTTTTAAGTTTTCATAAATATTATATCAAAAAATTACCTTAAAAAATATAATTAAATATGCTGAGTTGGGTCCGACCTGACTTGTGACGGATTAAAAAATATTAACTCATATCCGACCCATTTATTTTCAAATCATTTCAGGTTGGATTGGGTCAGAACAAATTTTAACACCCCTAGTTGGGAGTATGATTTTTTTTCAAATCTTATAAAATAAATTAAAAAAAAATCTTCTTTTCTGAAAACAAATAAAACTATATAATTCAAAACGAATATGACGAAGAAAGTTCTACTATATGGTTTATCAAATTTAAAACTAATTTAAATAATTGACATAAAAGAATAGAACAATATGATATAACTATAATTTGAATATCGTAACAATTTTTTTTATCCTGTAGAAGAATTTAAGTATCGCCCTTTCTTATATTTATTTTTGAATAAATTCAATTAGTTTTTTTTATTTAAGAGTCTACGGATTAATTATTTGAGATTTAATTTATTGGTCATGATGTGGCGCTGCATTTGATCCCTTCTGATTAATAAATAAAGATGAAATCAAATTACAAAATGAGAAATATCATTTCTCACAAAAAAATATATAAGCATGTTTTGTGAAATTACAAATAGATAAATTGCTAGTCAAGAAAATTCTTTTAGATAAAAACTTCCAGATCAGGTTCAAATATCTCCATTTTTTGTCCTTCCATTATGCCTCCACTTTTTATATATTTCTAATAACTCAAAGTTTAAAACTAAAATATCAAATAGAATTGGTAAATTTAATCTATAACACTTTAGTTATGTATAGATAATAAATTACGACATATGAACATTATTTTATATATGTGGCATTATGAGTTAAAAAAATGCACCAATATGAATAAATTATAATGTTGAGTTTTTTTTAGTAAAGTTAATATTTTTTATAAATAAAAAAGAGAATATAATATATATCAAATCTAATGATTTTAGTTTTAAGATTTATGTTATTCAAAAATAAAGAAGTGGAGGCGTACAAACCTTCCTCAAATTTCTATTAGTCTCAATATTTATGTTCTTTTAAAAAGAACTTTTATTTAGCTTCAACGTAAACTTTTTTTTTCCTTCAAAATTTGAATATACATAGGAAAATGCCGCAAATCTCCTCGCCATCTCTTCGTTTGTCCAGGATCATTAATTCATTTTTGTTCTTTATCTTGTATCTTGTAGGGTGTGTTTGGATCGTGCAAAGAATAGCGTAAGAATAGATAAATTGAAAATAGTAAATGAGGATAGTGAAAAAATATTATTTTTTCGGTTAGCGCGAGGGTAGTAAAAAAGTGATGTTATTCCGGATGATAGAAATATTGTTTGTATTGTTTGTTGAGAATATTAGTGAAGAGTTGAGAAGAAAAACAGTTATTTCATCCTCACCACAGAATAATAGAATAGTAGTTATTTTCACTATTCCGGAACAACAGATTTGCGTTTGGATATACAACTACTATTCCTATAGAATGAGTAGACCAAAGTTCTCAATTTTATAAATAAATAATTATCACAACGTTCGAAAGTTAAAATTTATCTTTCACATTTAATCCCTCCCTGCAACGCCTGTAGCCCTGTACCACTATCTCCTTTCTCATTTGAGAGCCCTTCTCAAACAAACCGGCACAACTTTCACCATGACGGGGAGCTGGTTAAGCACAAACCTTGATCTACTCTTCATCATCCTCTCCTTTCTCCCCGCCGAGACCATCTTGCAGGTCAAAGCGGTGTGTCACGCTTGGGTGCACGTCATCTCTGACCCGGCGTTCCTCCGGGCCCACTACTCTCGTCCCCTCCAATAACCGCATTCTTCACAGCAAAGCTCGGGCTTCGTGAAGATGAAACCCAGAACGAATGAGGGAGCGCAAAACATGAAAACGGGACCTGGCGTCCACGGTACCGCACAAAACGAACCGGGAAGCGCAAAACATGAAAACGAGACTCAGCGCCCTCTATACTGTCGAAAACGAGTCCGGAACCGCAAAAAATGAAAAGTGAACTAGGCGCCCACGGTACCGCCCAAAACGAATCCGGGAGCGCAAAACATTAAAACGGGACCCGGGGCACTCGCTACAGCCGAAAATAAGTCCGGGAGCGCAAAACATGAAAACGTGACTCGACGCCCACGGTATTGCCCCAAACGAGTATGGGAGTGCAAAACATTAAAACTGGATTCGGCACCCACGGTACCGCCCAAAATGAGTCTGAGAGCGCAAAATATGAAAATGGGACCCGAAGCCCTCGTTATCGTCGAAAATGAGTTTGAGAGCGCAAAAAAGAAAACGGAACCCGACGCCCTCGGTACCGCCGCCAGAACGGATCCGGGAGCGCAAAACATGAAAACGGGATCCGGTGCCCTCTCTATCGCCGAAAATGAGTACGGAAGCGCAAAATATGAAAACTGGACCCGACGCCCTCGGAACCGCCAAAAATGAGTACGGGAGCACAAATCATGAAAACTAGAATCGGCGCCCACGGTATCGCCCAAAATGAGTTTGGGAGCACAAAATATGAAAACGAGATCCGACGCCCTCGGTACCGTCGAAAATGAGTCCCGAAGCGGAAAACATATATATGAGACCCAACGCTCCCGGAATCGTCAAAAACGAGTCCGGGAAAGAAAAACATGAAAACGCGACTCGACGGCCTCGATACCGCACAAAATATAAAAACTGGACTCGACGCCCTCGATACCGACCAAAACGAGTCCAGGTGCGCAAAACATGAAGACGGGACCTGACGCCCTCATTACCGCCGAAAATGAGTCCGAGAGCGCAAAATAATAAAACGAGACCCGACGCCCTCGGTATCGCCCAAAACGGGTCAAGGAGCACAAAACATGAAAATGAGACCCGTCACCCTCGGTACCGTCGAAAATGAGTCCAGGAAAGGAAACATGAAAATGGAACCCAACGCCCTCGGTTCCGTCAAGGAGCACAAAACATGAAAACTTGATCTGACGCCCTCGGTACTGCCCAAAAAGAGTCTGGGAGCACAAAACATAAAAACTGGACCCGGCGCCCTCGATACCGACCAAAACGAGTTCGGGTGCGCAAAACATCCAAACGGGACCCAATGCCCTCGTTACCGCCGAAAATGAGTCCGACAGCGCAAAATAATAAAATAAGACCCGACACCCTCGGTACCGCCAAAAATGGGTCCGGGAGTGCCAAACATGAAAACGGGACCCGGCGCCCTCGATATCGTCGAAAACAGGTCTAGGAGCGCAAAACATGAAAACGAAACCTGACACCCTCGGAAACGCCGAAAACGAGTTCGGAAGCGCAAAACATGAAAACGGTACCCGACACCCTCCGTACCGTCGAAATCTATTCCGGGAGCGCAAAACATGAAAACGATACCTGACACCCTCTTTACCTCCAAAAAAGAGTCCCGAAGCGCAAAACCTGAAAACTAGACCCGACGCCCACTATACCGCCCAAAATGAGTTTTGGAGCGCAAAACTTGAAAATGGGACATGACGCCCGTGGTACCGCCCAAAACATGAAAATGAGACCCGACGCCTATGATACTGTCGAAAACGAGTCCGGGAGAACAAAATATAAAAAGGGACCCGGGGCCCTCCGTACTACCCAAAACGGGTCAAGGAGCGCAAAACAAGAAAACTGGATCCAACACTCTCAGTACCTCCGAAAACGCGTCCGGGAGGGCAAAACATAAAAACCGGACCCGACGCCCTCGGTACAACAGAGAACGCCTCCGGGTGCGCAAAACATGAAAACGGGATCGACGCCCTCGGTACCGCCGAAAAAGCGTCAGGGAGCACAAAACATGAAAACTGGACCTGACGCCCTCGGTTCCGCCGAAAAAGCGTCTGGGTGTGCAAAACATGAATACAGAACCTGACGCCCTCGGTACCGCCGAAAATGAGTTCGATTGCGGAAAACTTGAAAACGGGACCCGATGCCCTCGGTACCGCCGAAAACGCGTCTGGGAGCGCCAAACATGAAAACGGGACCCGACGCAGTCGGTACCGCCGAAAACGCGTCTTGGAGCGCAAAACATGAAAACTGGACCCGACGCCCTCGGTACCGCCGAAAATGAGTTCGGGTGCGTAAAACTTGAAAACGGGACCCGATGCCTTCGGTACCGCCGAAAACGAGTCCGGGAGCGCAAAACTTGAAAACGGGACCCGACGCCCTCGGTACCTCCGAAAACGAGCCCGGGAGCGCAAAACTTGAAAACGGCACCCGACGAGCACGGTATAGTCGAAAACGAGTCCGGGTGCACAAAACATGAAAACGGGACCCGACGCCCTCGGTAGCGCCGAAAACGCTTCCGGGAGCGCAAAATATGAAAACGGGACCCGACGCGCTCGGTACAGTCGAAAACGTGTCCGGGAGCATAAAACATGTAAACGGGACCAGACGCGATCGGTTTGAGCGAAAATGAGTTCGGGTGCGCAAGACATGAAAACGGAAACCTACGCCCTCGGTGATGGTGATCAAGTCATGGCATGTCTACAGGTGAAGAATGATGATCAAGGAAGCATATTCTGGACCAGTTCTCAGTTTGAAGAACCCGGCCCAAGTCATATTTACAATTAATTTACGAAACAGCAGCTTTCTGGATAGATTCATACTGGGCCAGTATTTTTGGCATAACTCTCTCATAAAGGCTCGGATTTAGGTGATTCAAATTTCTGTGATCAGATGATGAAATGGTCTATCTTTTTTGTGTTTTGAGTTTCTCCAGATTCTAGATTCTTCTTGGTCAAACCCTCGGGTCAAGTGAGCGTGGTTACTGAGGAGCCAGCCAACATTTAGTTTCTTTGAAGAATCCCAAATAGCCTTTGCATTAGTGGTGAAAGAAGTTAAGGGTGATAGAAGTACTCTAATACCCGGACCAGTGGTACCTTTACTTGAACAATTTCAGAACCTTGTTCTAGATGAAATTCCAGCAGGTTTACCTCCAATGAGGAGTGTGCAACACTGCATAGATTTTGTTCCTGGTGCAGTTTTGCCAAACAAAGCAGCCTATCGAATGAACCCAACAGAAAATACCGAGTTGCAGCGGCAAGTAGATGAGTTGTTGAGCAAGGGTTTGGTGCGTGAAAGCATGAGTCCTTGTGCAGTTCCAGCCTTACTTGTGCCAAAGAAAGATGATTCTTTTCGCATGTGTGTGGATAGTAGAGCGGTCAACAAGATTATTATCGACTCCATGGTGCTACTGTGTTTTCAAAGAATGATCTTACCTATTCCTCGTCTAGATGACATGCTAGATCAGCTCCATGGTGCTAGTGTGTTTTCAAAGAATGATCTTAGAAGTGGGTACCATCATATTCGTATGAGGCCTGGTGATGAATGGAAGACGGCATATAAGACCCGTGATGGATTGTTTGAGTGGTTGGTGATGCCATTCGGACTCTCTATTGCTCCTAGTACTTTTATGAGACTAATGAATTTGGTGTTTAAGTTTTTTATTGGGAGATTTGTGGTGGTCTATTTTGATGACATACTCGTGTATAGCACGGGTAAAGAAGAGCATTTGGAACACATTCGCCAAGTCTTTGAAGTGCTAACTGAACAGAAACTCTACATCAACCTCAAGAAGTGTGAGTTCCTAACTAGCAACTTGGTGTTTCTAGGCTATGTGGTTTCAGCTGAGGGTATTCATGTTGATCCTTCTAAGGTGGATGCAATTGTTTCATGGCCAACACCAACTAACATTCACGATGTGAGGAGTTTTCATGGACTGGCCTCATTTTATCGCCGGTTCATTCGAGATTTCAGCACTCTTGTCTCTCCAATCAACGAGTGCTTGAAAGGACGAGTATTTAAATGGACAATGGAAGCTGAAAAGAGCTTTCAGCTCATCAAGGAGAAGATGACAGTAACCCCAATTCTTACTTTGCCCAACTTTGAGAATATTTTTGAGTTTGAACGTGATGCATCTAGTGTCGGCATTGGTGCAGTTCTCAATCAAGAAGGTCGACCTATTGCCTTCTTTAGTGAAAAGCTTTCAGATTCATGTAAGAACTACACTATATATGATAAGGAGTTCTATGCAATTGTACGAGCTCTTGGGCATTGGAGACACTACCTCATTTCAAAGGAGTTCATTCTCTACTCCGACCATGAGGCGGTGAAGTTCATAAATGGGCAACACAAGCTCAAACCGAGGCATGCAAGTTGGGTGGAATTCTTACAAGGATACACATTCCACATCAAGCATAAAAGTGACGCTTCAAATCAGGTGGCAGATGCTTTAAGTAGGCGGCATTCTTTGCTGTCCACAATGAAGGTAAACGTTCTTGGGTTTGAAGTGATTAAGGAGTTGTATGTTGATGATGAGTTCTTTGGCAAGATAAAAGATGAATGTGCAAAAGGGCCATATAAAGAATTTATGGTGAATGATGGATATCTTTTCTATGGCAACCGTTTGTGCATATCAAATTATTCTTTGAGGTGGCAGATCATTACGGAGGATCATGATGGTGGGTTAAGTGGTCATTTTGGACAAGATAAAACTGACGCATTACTCCAAGACCGTTTCTATTGGCTTAAAATGATGAAGGATGGCGAAAATGAGCCGAACTCGTGGGCAAGTTCTTTTCAACCGGGGGAGAATAATGGCGATCAAGTCATGGCAGGTCTACAGGTGAACAATCATGATCAAGGAAGCATATTCTGGACCAGTTCTCAGTTTGAAGAACCAGGCCCAAGTCATATTTACAATTAATTTACGAAACAGCAGCTCTGTGGACAGATTCGTACTGGGAGAGTATTTTGGGCATAACTCTCTCATAAAGGCTCGGATTTGGGTGATTCAAATTTCCGTGATCAGATGATGAAATGGTCTTTTTTATGTTTTGAGTTTCTCCAGACTCCAGAGTCTTCTTGGTCAAAACCTCGTGTCAAGTGAGCGTGGTTACTGAGGAGCCAGCCAACATTTAGTTTTTTGGAACTTATCTTTTGAGTCTATCTATGTTTTAATTATATTATGGAATTAGCAGCAGTAGTTAATGTTGTTTTTATTGTTTTTTGATATTTACAAAAATAGTTAAGGAGTTATTAAATAGTAGGAAGTTTCTAGAGTTGAGTTGTATGGCTATATAAAGCCTAATTTCTGAATGTAAACTCACTTGTTGAATTATTGTGAAAAAATATTATATTGAGTTGAGTTTATCTCCTCTTTTATCATGCTGTGAGTTGAGAGTATCCTCCAGTTGCGATTTTATCGTTGAACGTGTGCGTGTCCTTGGACGATTCATAGCTCGAACGCTATCACTCGGTACCACTGAAAAAGAGTCCGCGAACGCAAAACTTGAAAAAACGGGACCCGACAAGCTCGATACCGCCGAAAACGAGTTCAGGAGCGCAAAACATGAAAACGAGATTCGACGCCCTCGGTACCACCGAAAACGCGTCCGGGAGCGCAAAACATGAAAACGGGACCCGACGCGCTCGGTACCAACGAAAGCGCGTCAGGGAGCGCAAAACATGAAAACGGGACCCGACGCCCTCGGTACTGCCGAAAACGCGTCCGAGAGCGCAAAACATGAAAACAGGACCCGACGCCCTCGGTACCACCGGAAAAGAGTTCGGGTGCGCAAAACATGAAAACGGGACAAGACACGCTCGCTACCGCCGAAAATGAGTCTGAGAGCGCAAAACTTAAAAATGGGACCCGACGCGCTCGGTACCGCCGAAAACGAGTACGGGTGCGCAAAACATGAATACGGGACCCGACGCCCTCGTTACCATTGAAAACGAGTCAGGGAGCGCAAAATTTGAAAACGAGATCTGACGCCCTCGGTACCGCCGAAAATGAGTTCGGTGCGAAAAACATGAAAACGGTACCCAACGCGCTTGGTACCGCCGAAAATGAGTTCGGGTGCGCAGAACAACAAAACGGGACACGACGCCCTCGTCACCGTCGAAAATGAGTCCGGGAGCGCAAAACATGAAAACGGGAACCTACGTCCTCGGTACCGCTGAAAAAGAGTTCGGGTGCGGAAAATATGAAAACGGGATCCGACACCCTTGGTACCGCCGAAAACGCGTCCGGGAGCGCAAAACATGAAAAAGGGACCCGACGCACTCGGTACCAACGAAAACGCGTCCGGGAGCACAAAACATGAATACGGGACCCGACGCCCTCGATACCGCCGAAAACGCGTCAGGAGTGCAAAACATGAAAACAGGACCCGACGCCCTCGGTACCGCTGAAAACGCGTCCGGGAGCGCAAAACTTGTAAATGGGACCCCACGCCCTCGGTACCCCCGAAAACGAGTCCCGGAGAGCAAAACTTCAGAACGAGACCTGACGCCCTCAATACCTCCGAAAACAAGCCCGAGAGCGCAAAACATGAAAACGGGACTCGACGCACTCGGTACGGTCGAAAACGTGTCCTGGAAAGCAAAACATGAAAACGGGACCCGACGAGATCGGTACTGCCGAAAATGAGTCCGGTGCGCAAAACATGAAAATGGGGCCGGACGCGCTCGGTACCACCGAAAACGAGTTTGAGAGCGCAAAACTTAAAAACGAGACCCGACGCGCTCGGTACCGTCGAAAAAGAGTTTGGATGCGCAAAACATGAAAACGGGACCCGACGCCCTCGGTACCGACGAAAACGCGTCCGGGAGCGCAAAACATGATAAAGGGACCCGACGCGCTCGGTACCGCCAAAAACGCGTCCGGGAGCGCAAAACATTAAAATTGGACCCGGCGCCCTCGGTACCACCGAAAACGCGTCCGGGAGCGCAAAACATGAAAATGGGACCCGACGCCCAAGGTACCGCCGAAAACGCGTCCGGTAGCGCAAAACATGTAAATGGGACCCCTCGCCCTCTGATAGCGTTCGAGCTATGAATCGTCCAAGGACACGCACACGTTCAATTATAAAATCACAACTGGAGGATACTCTCAACTCACAGCAGGATAAAAGAGGAGATAAACTCAACTCAAGATAAACTTTTTCATAATAATTCAACAAGTGAGTTTACATTCAAAAAATTAGGCTTTATATAGCCATACAACTCAACTCTAGAAACTTCCTACTAATTAATAACTCCTTAACTATTTTTGCAAATATCAAAACACAATAAAAATAAAATTAACTACTACTGTTAATTTCAAAACATAATTAAAACATAGAAAGACTCAAAGACAAGTTCCAAAAAACTAAATGCTGGCTGGCTCCTCAGTAACCACGCTCACTTGACACGAGGTTTTGACCAAGAAGACTCTGAACTCTGGAGAAACTCAAAACACAAAAAAGATAGTCCATTTCATCATCTGATGACAGAAATTTGAATCACCCAAATCCGAGTTATTATGAGAGAGTTATGCCCAAAATACTGGCCCAGTACGAATCTGTCCAGAAAGCTGCTGTTTCGTAAATTAATTGTAAATATGACTTGGGCCTGGTTTTTCAAACTGAGAACTGGTCCAGAACTTGCTTCTTTGATCATGATTGTTCACCTGTAGACCTGCCATGACATGATCGCCATCATTCTCCCCTGGTTGAAAAGAACTCGCCCACGAGTTCGGCTCATTTTCGCCATGGTATGGAGAAAGATCCTTCACATTTAATGTGGATGAAACACCATAATCTCCGGGAAGCTCCACCTTGTAAGCATTGTCACCTATGCACTGTAAGATTTTAAACAGTCCATCACCACGGTGCTTGAGCTTTGCATTGCGCCCAGGTGGAAATCTCTCCTTGCTCAAATGCACCCACACAAGATCACCTTCTTTGAAAATCACAGCCCTTCGGTGCTTGTTAGCTTGTCTTTCATACTTCTGATTTTGCTTCTCAATCCTCTTGCTGACTTGTTCATGCAAGTCCTTGATTGCTTTAGCACGCTCATCTGCATCTCCACTATAGCTATGGCTGATTGGCAATGACACAAGATCAAGAGGAGTCTTTGGATTGCATCCATACACCACTTCAAAAGGGCTTTTACCTGTCGTCTTGTTGTTGGACCTGTTGTAAGCGAATTCAGCTTGAGGTAGAACAAGGTCCCATTGGCGTATGTTATCACCCACCAAGCTTCTCAACAGATTGCCCAAACTCCGATTCACAATCTCAGTTTGGCCATCGGTTTGAGGATGATAGGCTGAACTAAACTGCAGCTTTATACCCATCTTATGCCAAAGTGTTCTCCAAAAATGCCCAACAAACTTCGGGTCTCTGTCAGATGTTATGGTATTTGGAATGCCATGCAACTTCACTATCTCCTTGAAATAAAGATCAGCTATGTTAGTGGCATCCATCGTTTTTGCACAAGGAACAAAGTGCGCCATTTTAGAGAACCGATCAACCACCACCATGATTGAATCTTTGCTGCGTTGAGTTTGGGGCAATCCCATCACAAAGTCCATGCTCAAGAGCTCGGAGTAGAGAATGAACTCCTCCTTGGAAATGAGGTAGTGTCTCCAATGCCTAAGAGCTCGGACAATTGCATAGAACTCCTTGTCATATGTAGTGTAGTTCTTACGTAAATCTGAAAGCTTTTCACTAAAGAAGGCAATAGGTCGACCTTCTTGATTGAGAACCGCACCAATGCCAACACCAGATGCATCACATTCAAGCTCAAAAATATTCTCAAAGTTGGGCAAAGTAAGAATTGGGGGTGCTGTCATCTTCTCCTTGATGAGTTGAAAGCTTTTTTCAGCTTCCTTTGTCCATTTGAATACTCCTCCTTTCAAGCACTCGGTGATTGGAGAGACAAGAGTGCTGAAATCTCGAATGAACCGGTGATAAAATGAGGCCAGTCCATGAAAACTCCTCACATCGTGAATGTTGGTTGGTATTGGCCATGAAACAATTGCATCCACCTTAGAAGGATCAACATGAATACCCTCAGCTGAAACCACATAGCCTAGAAACACCAAGTTGCTGGTTAGAAACTCGCACTTCTTGAGGTTGATGTAGAGTTTCTGTTCAGCTAGCACTTCAAAGACTTGGCGAAGGTGTTCCAAATGCTCTTCTTTACCCGTGCTATACACGAGTATATCATCAAAATAGACCACCACAAATCTGCCAATAAAAGACTTAAACACCAAATTCATTATTCTCATAAAAGTACTAGGAGCATTAGAGAGTCCGAATGGCATCACCAACCACTCAAACAATCCATCACGGGTCTTAAATGCCGTCTTCCATTCATCACCAGGCCTCATACGAATCTGATGGTACCCACTTCTAAGATCAATCTTTGAAAACACACTAGCACCATGGAGCTGATCTAGCATGTCATCTAGACGAGGAATAGGGAAGCGATACTTGATAGTAATCTTGTTGACCGCTCTACTATCCACACACATGCGAAAAGAACCATCTTTCTTTGGCACAAGCAAGGCTGGAACTGCACAAGGACTCATGCTTTCACGCACCAAACCCTTTCTCAACAACTCATCTACTTGCCGCTGTAACTCGGCATTTTCTGTTGGGTTCATTCGGTAGGCTGCTTTGTTTGGCAAAACTGCACCAGGAACAAAATCTATGCAGTGTTGCACACTCCTCATTGGAGGTAAACCTGCTGGAATTTCATCTGGAACAATGTTCTGAAATTGTTCAAGTAAAGGCACCACTGGTCCAGGTATTAGAGTACTTCTGTCACCCTTAACTTCTTTCACCACCAATGCAAAGGCTATTTGGGATTCTTCAAAAATTTCAGTAAATTCAGATTTTGAGAGAATGAAATTGCTATCCTTGCTATCCTTGAGGGCTGGCCTAGTACGAATCTGTCCAGAAAGCTGTTGTTTCGTAAATTAATTGTAAATATGACTTGGGTCTGGTTCTTCAAACTGAGAACTGGTCCAGAACTTGCTTCCTTGATCATGATTGTTCACCTGTAGACCTGCCATGACTAGATCGCCATCACCCTCGGTACCCCCGAAAACGAGTCTGGGAGCGCAAAACATGAAAACGCGACCCAACGCGCTCGGTACAGTCGAAAACGTGTCCTGGAGCGAAAAACATGAAGACGGGACCCAACGCGATCAGTATTGCGGAAAACGAGTTCGGGTGCGCAAAACATGAACACGGGACCCGACGCCCTCAGTACCACCGAAAACGTGTCAGGGAGCGCAAAACAAGAAAACGGGATCAGACGCACTCGGTACCGCCGAAAACACGGCTGAGAGTGCAAGACATGAAAACGGGACCCGACGCTCTCGGAACAGCGGAAAACGCATCCGGGAACGCAAAACATTAAAACGGAACCCGACGCCCTCGATACCGCCGAAAACACGTCCAGGAGCGCAAAACATGAAAACGGGATCCGACGCCCTCGGTACCGCCGAAAACGCGTCCGGGAGCGCAAAACATGAAAACGGTACCCGACGCGCTCGGTACCAACGAAAACGCACCCGGGAACGCAAAACATGAAAACTGGACCCGACGCCCTCGGTACCGCCGAAAACGCTTCCGGGAGCGCAAAACATGAAAACAGGACCCGACGCCCTCGGTATCGCTGAAAATGCGTCCGGGTGCGCAAAACATGAAAACAGGACCCGACGCCCTCGGTACCACCGAAAACGCGTCCCGGAGCGCAAAACATGTAAATGGGACCCCACGCCCTCGATACCCCCGAAAACGAGTCCGGGATAGCAAAACCTGTAAAAGGGACCCGACGCGCTCGGTACCAACGAAAACGCGTCCGGGAGCGCAAAACATGAGAACGGGACCCCACGCCCTCGGTACCCCCGAAAACGAGTTCGGGTGCGCAAAACATGAAAATGGGACCGGACGCGCTCGGTACCGTTGAAAACGAGTTCGGGTGCGCAAAACATGAAAACGGGACACGGCGCGCTTGGTACCGCCGAAAATGAGTCCGAGAGCGCAAAACTTGTAAACGGGACCTGTCGCGCTCGGTACCGCCGAAAACTAGTTCGGGTGCGCAAAACATGAAAACGGGACCCGACGCCCTCGGTACCGACGAAAACGCGTCCGGGAGCGCAAAACATGAAAAAGGGACCCGACGCGCTCGGTACCGCCAAAAACGCGTCCGGGAGCGCAAAACATTAAAATTGGACCCGACGCCCTCGGTACCGCCGAAAACGCGTCCGGGAGCGCAAAAATGAAAACGGGACCCGACGCCCAAGGTACCGCCGAAAATGAGTTCGGTGCGAATAACATGAAAACGGGATTCGACGTGCTCGGTACCACTTAAAATGAGTTCGGGTGCGCAAAACATCAAAATGGGACACGACGCCCTCGATACCTCCGAAAAAGAGCCCGGGAGCGTAAAACATGAAAACGGGACCCGACGCCCTCGGTATCGCTGAAAACGAGTCCGCGAGCGCAAAACTTAAAAAAATGGGACCCAACGCGAACAGTATTGCCGAAAACGAGTTCGGGTGCGCAAAACTTGAAAACGCGACCCGACGCCCTCGGTACCCCCGAAAACGAGTCCGGGAGCGCAAAACATGAAAACGGGACCCGTCGCCCTCGATACCCACGAAAACGAGTCCGGGAGCGCAAAACATGAAAACGAGACCTGACGTGCTCGGTACCGCCGAAAACTCGTCCGGGAGCGCAAAACATTAATTCGAAAACGCGTCCTGGAGCGCAAAACATGAAGACGGGACCGGACGCGATCGGTACCGCCGAAAACACGTTACGGTGCGCAAAACATGAAAACTGGACCCGACGCCCTCGGTACCCCCGGAAATGAGTCCGGGAGCGCAAACTTGAAAACGGGACCCGAAGCCCTCGATACCGTTGAAAGCGAGTTAGGGAGCACAAAACATGGAAACGGTGCGCAAAACATTAAAATGGGACCCGACGCCCTCGGTACCCCCGAAAACGAGTTCAGGAGCGCAAACTTGAAAACGACACCCGAGGCCCTCGTTACCGTCAAAAACGAGTTAGGGACGCGTTTTCATCGGTACCGAGGGCGTCGGGTACCGTTTTCAAGTTTTACGCTCCTGGGCTGGTTTTTAGAGGTTCCGAGGGCGTCGTGTCCGGTTTTCATGTATTGCGCTCCCGGACTCGTTTGTCTTCGGTATCGAGCACGTCGGGTACCGTTTTCAAGTTTTACGCTCCCGGACTGGTTTTTGGAGGTTCCGAGGGCGTCGGGTCCGGTTTTCATGTATTGCGCTCCCGGACGCGTTTGTTGGGTCCCGTTTTCATGTTTTGCGCACTCGCACTCTTTTTCAACTGTACCTAGGATGTCGGGTCCCGATTTCATGTTTTGCGCAACCGGACACATTTTCGGCGATACCGATCGCGTCTGGTCCCGTTTACATGTTTTGTGCTCCCGGACACGTTTTCGATTGTACCGAGCATGTCGGGTCCCGTTTTCATATTTTGCGCTCCCGGATTCGTTTTTGGCGGTACCGAGGGCGTCGGGTCCCGTTTTCAAGTTTTGCGTTCCCGGGCTCATTTTCGGCGGTACTAAGGGCGTCGGTTCCTGGTTTCAAGTTTTACGCACCCGAACTCATTTTCAGTGGTACCGTGAGCGTCGGGTCCCGTTTTCATGTTTTGCGCTCCAGGACTCGTTTTCGGCGGTTCCGACTGCATCGGGTCCCTTTTTCAAGTTTTGCGCTCCATGACTCATTTTCGGCGGTAGCGAGGGTGTCGGGTCCTGTTTTCAATTTTGCTCTCCCGGACTCATTTTCGGCGGTACCGAGGGCGTCATGTCCCGTATTCATGTTTTGCGCAACCGAACTCGTTTTCGGCGATACGGAGGGCGTGGGGCCCCGTTTTCATATTTTGCACACATTGACGCGTTTTCAGCGGTACCGAGGTCGTCGGGACCCATTTTCATGTTTTATGCAACCGAACTCATTTTCGACGTTACCTAGCGTGTCAGGTCCCGTTTTCATATTTTGTGCTCCCAGACGCGTTTTCGGCGCTACCGAGGGCGTCTGGTCCCGTTTTCTTGTTTTGCGCACCCGGACTCGTTATCGACGGTGACGAGGGCGTCGCGTCCTATTTTCATGTTTTGCACACCCGAACTCGTTTTCGGCGATACAGATCGCGTCTAGTCCCGTGTACATGTTTTGTGCTCCCAGACACGTTTTCGACTGTACCGAGCGCGTCAGGTCCCGTTTTCATGTTTTGCGCTCCCGAATTCGTTTTTGGCGATATCGAGGGCGTCGGGTGCCATTTTCAAGTTTTGCGTTCCCTGGCTCGTTTTCGGAGGTACTGCGGGTGTCGGGTCCCATTTTCAAGTTTTCCGCTCCCGGACTCGTTTTCGGCGGTACCGAGGGCGTCGGGTCCCGTTTTCAAGTTTTACTTACCCGAACTCATTTTCGCCGGTACCGAGGGCGTCGAATCCAGTTTTCATGATTTGCGCTCCCGGACGCGTTCTCGGCGGTACCGAGGGCGACGGTCCTGTTTTCATGTTTTGCCCTCCAGGACGCGTTTTCGGCCGTACCGAGGGTGTCGGATCCCGTTTTCAAGTATTGTGCTCCTTGGCTCGTTTTTGGCGGTGCCGAGTGCGTCGGGATCCGTTTTAAAGTTTTGCGCTCCCGGACACGTTTTCGGCTTTAAAGAGGGCGTCGGATCCCGTTTTCATGTTTTGCTCACTCGTACTCGTTTTCGGCGGTATCGAGGGCGTCGGGTCCCGTTTTCATGTTTTGCGCTCCAGGACTCGTTTTCGGCGGTACCGAGGGCGTCGGGTCCGGTTTTCATGTTTTGCGCTCCCGGATACGTTTTCGACTGTACAGAGTGCGTCGGGTCCCGCTTCCATGTTTTGCGCTCCCGGGCTCGTTTTCGGAGGTACCGAGGGCGTCGGGTCCTGTTTTCAAGTTTTGCGCTCCCGGACTCATTTTCGGGGGTTCCGAGGGCGTCCGGTCCCGTTTTTATGTTTTGCGCACCCGGACGCATTTTTGGCAGTACCGAGGGCGTCGGGTCTCGTTTTCAAGTTTTGGGCTCCCTGACTCGTTTTTGGCAGTACCGAGGGCGTCGGGATCCGTTTTCAAGTTTGGCGCTCCCGGACTCGTTTTCGGCAGTACCAAGGGCGTCGGGTCCCGTTTTCATGTTTCGCGCACCCGAACTTGTTTTCGTCGGTAAAGAGCGCGTCGGGACCCTTTTTCATGTTTTGCGCACCCTGATTGGTTCTCGGCGGTACCGAGGGCGTCAGGTTCCGTTTTCAAGTTTTGCGCTCCCGGATTCGTTTTCAGCGGTACCGAGGGCGTCGGGCCCCGTTTTCAAGATTTGCGCTCCAGGACTCGTTTTCGGCGGTGACGAGGGCGTCGGTCCCCGTTTTCAGGTTTTGCGCACCCGAATTCGTTTTCGGCGGTACAGAGCGCGTCGGGTCCCGTTTTCATGTTTTTCACACCGAACTCATTTTCAAGGGTACCGAGAGCGTCGGGTCCCATTTGCATGTTTTGCGCTCCCGAACTCGTTTTCGGGGCTACCGAGGGCGTGGGGTCCCTTTTTCATGTTTTGCGCTCCCTGACTCATTTTCGGGGGTACCGAGGGCGTCGGGTCCAGTTTTCATGTTTTGCGCTCCCGGACGCGTTTTCGTTGGTACCGAGCGCGTCGGGTCCCTTTTTCATGTTTTGCGCTCCCAGACTCGTTTTCGGCGATGACGAGGGCGTCATGTCCCGTTTTGATGTTTTGCGCAACCAAACTCATTTTCGGCGGTACCGAGCGCGTCGGGTCCGTTTTCATGTTTTTCGCACCGAACTCATTTTCGGAGGTACAAAGAACGTCGAGTCCCGTTTTCATGTTTTGCGCTCCCGGACTCATTTTCGTGGGTACCGAGGGCGTCGAGTCCCGTTTTTATGTTTTGCGCTCCCGGACTCGTTTTCGGGGGTACCGAGGGCATCGGGTCCAGTTTTCATGATTTGCGCTCCGGACGCGTTTTCGGCGGTACCGAGGGCGTCGGGTCCCGTGTTCATGTTTTGCGTTTCCGAACCCGTTTTCGACTGTACCGAGCGCGTCGGGTCCCTTTTTCATGTTTTGCGCTCCCAGGCTCGTTTTCGGAGGTATCGAGGGCGTCGGGTCCCGTTCTGAAGTTTTGTGCTCCCGGACTCGTTTTCGGGGGTACCGAGTGCGTTGGGTCCCGTTTTTATGTTTTGCGCTGCTGGACGCGTTTTCGGCGGTACCGAGGGCGTCGGATCCCGTTTTCATGTTTTGCGCACCCGAACTAATTTTCGGCGGTACCGAGCGCGTCGAGTCCTATTTTCATGTTTTGCGCTCCCGGACTCGTTTTCGTGGGTACCTAGGGCGTCGGGTCCCGTTTTCATGTTTTGCGCTCCCGGACTCGTTTTTGGGGGTACCGAGGGCGACGGGTCCAGTTTTCATGTTTTGCGCCCCCGGACGCGTTTTCGGCGGTACCGAGGGCGTCGGGTCCAGTGTTCATGTTTTGAATTCCGGATCCGTTTTCGACAGTACTGAGCGCGTCGGGTCCCGTTTTCATGTTTTGCGCTCCCGGACTCGTTTTCGGAGGTATCGAGCGCGTCGGGTCCCGTTCTGAAGTTTTGCGCTCCCGGACTCGTTTTCGGGGGTACCAAGGGTGTTAGGTCCCGTTTTGATGTTTTGCGCTCCCAGACTCGTTTTCGGGGGGTACCGAGGGCGTGTGGTCCAATTTACATGTTTATCGCTCCCAGACGTGTTTTCAGCGGTAATGAGGGCGTCGGGTCCTGTTTTCATTATTTTCCCTCCCAGACGCGTTTTCGACGGTACCGATGACGTCGGGCCCCGTTTCGGAAGCGTTTTCGTTGGTACCGAGCGCGTCGGGTCCCGTTTTAATGTTTTGAGCTCCCGGACGCATTTTCGGCAATACCGAGGGCGTCAGATCCCGTTTTCATGTTTTGCGCTCCCGGACTCGTTTTCGGGGGTACCGAGGGCGTCGGGTCCAGTTTTCATGTTTTGCGCTCCCGGACGCGTTTTCGGCGGTAGCGAGGGCGTCGGGTCCCGTGTTCATGTTTTGCATTTTCGGACCCGTTTTCGACTGTACCGAGCGCGTCGGGTCCCGTTTTCATGTTTTGCGCTCCCGGACTCATTTTCGGAGGTATCGAGGGCGTCGGGTCCCGTTTTGTAGTTTTGCGCTCCCGGAGTCGTTTTCGGGGGTACCGAGGGCGTGGGGTCCTATTTTCATGTTTTGCGCTCCCGGACTCATTTTCGTGGGTACCGAGGGCGTGGGGTCCCGTTTTCATGTTTTGCGCTCCCGGACTCGTTTTCGTGGGTACCGAGGGCGTCGAGTCCAGTTTTCACGTTTTGCGCTCCCGGACGCGTTTTCGGCGGTAGCGAGGGCGTCAAGTCCCGTGTTCATGTTTTGCATTTCCGGACCCGTTTTCGACTGTACCGAGCGCGTCGGGTTCCGTTTTCATGTTTTGCGCTCCCGAACTCGTTTTCGGAGGTATCTAGGGCATCGGGTCCTGTTTTGTAGTTTTGCGCTCCCGGACTCGTTTTCGGTGGTATCGAGGGCGTGGGGTCCTATTTACATGTCTTGCGCTCCCGGACGCGTTTTCAGCGGTACCGAGGGTGTCGGGTCCTGTTTTCATGTTTTGCGCTCCCGGACGCGTTTTCGGCGGTACTGAGGGCGACGGGTCCCGTTTTCATGTTTTGCGCTCCCGGACTCATTTTCGGAGGTATCGAGGGCGTCGGGTCCCGTTTTGTAGTTTTGCGCTCCCGGAGTCGTTTTCGGGGGTACCGAGGGCGTGGGGTCCTATTTTCATGTTTTGCGCTCCCGGACTCGTTTTCGTGGGTACCGAGGGCGTGGGGTCCCGTTTTCATGTTTTGCGCTCCCGGACTCGTTTTCGTGGGTACCGAGGGCGTCGAGTCCAGTTTTCACGTTTTGCGCTCCCGGACGCGTTTTCGGCGGTAGCGAGGGCGTCAAGTCCCGTGTTCATGTTTTGCGTTTCCGGACCCGTTTTCGACTGTACCGAGCGCGTCGGGTCCCGTTTTCATGTTTTGCGCTCCCGAACTCGTTTTCGGAGGTATCTAGGGCATCGGGTCCTGTTTTGTAGTTTTGCGCTCCCGGACTCGTTTTCGGTGGTATCGAGGGCGTGGGATCCTATTTACATGTCTTGCGCTCCCGGACGCGTTTTCAGCGGTACCGAGGGTGTCGGGTCCTGTTTTCATGTTTTGCGCTCCCGGACGCGTTTTCGGCGGTACTGAGGGTGACGGGTCCAGTTTTCATGTTTTGCGCTCCCGGACGCGTTTTCGGCGGTACCGAGGGCGTCGGGTCCAATTTTCATGTTTTGCGCTCCCAAACACGTTTTCGACGGTACCGAGGGCGTCGGGTCCCATGTTCATGTTTTGCGTTTCCGGACTCGTTTTCGACTGTACCGAGTACGTCGGGTCCCGTTTTCTTGTTTTGCGCTCCCGGGCTCGTTTTCGAAGGTATCGAGGGCGTCGGGTCCCGTTCTGAAGTTTTGCGCTCTCGGACTCGTTTTTGGGGGTACCGAGGGCGTCGGGTCCTGTTTTTAAGTTTTGCGGTCCTGGACTTATTTTCGAGGGTACCGACGGTGTCAGGTCCCGTTTTCATTTTTTGCTCACCCGAACTCATTTTCGGCGGAACCGAGGGCGTGGGCTCGCATTTTCATGTTTTGCGCTCCCGGAAGCGTTTTGGGAGGTACCGAGGGCGTCAGGCCATTTTTCATGTTTTGCACTCTAGGACACGTTTTCGAGGGTACCGATGGTGTCGGGTCCCGTTTTCATATTTTGCGCTACCAGACGCGTTTTTGGGGTACCGTGGGCGTAGGATCCCGTTTACATGTTTTGCGCTCCCGGACTCGTCTTCGGGTGTACCGAGGGCGTCGGGTCTAGTTTTCATGCTTTGGGCTACCGAATGCGTTTTTGTCGGTAACTAGGGCGTCGGCTCCCGTTTTCATGTTTTGCGCACACGGACTCATTTTCGGCGGAACCAAGGGCGTCAACTCCCATTTTCATGTTTTGCGCTCCCGGAAGCGTCTTGGGCGGTACCGAGGGCATCGGGCGATTTTTCATTTTTTGCACTCCCGGACACGTTTTCGGGGTTACCGAGGGCGTCGGGTCCTGTTTTGAAGTTTTGCGCTCCCGGACTCGTCTTCGGGGGTACCGAGTGCATCGGGTCCAGTTTTCATGTTTTGGGCTACCGGATGCGTTTTCGGCGGTACCGAGGGCGTCAGTTCCCGTTTTCATGTTTTGCGCTCCCGGACCCGTTCTCGACTGTACCGAGCGCGTCGAGTCCCGTTTTCTTGTTTTGCGCACCCGGACGATTTTTCGGCCGTACCGAGGGCGTCGGGTCTTGTTTTAATGTTGTGCGCTCCCGGACGCGTTTTCGACGATACCGAGGGCACCGGGTCTTGTTTTGAATGTTGTGCTCTCCCGGACGCATTTTCGGCGGTACCGAGCGCGTCGAGTCCCGTTTTCATGTTTTGCGCTACCGTACCCGTTTTCGACGGTACCGAGCGCGTCGGTTCCCGTTTTCAAGTTTTGCGCTCCAGTACTCGTTTTCGGCGGTACCGAGGGCGTTAGGTCCCGTTTTCAAGTTTTGCGCTCCAGGACTCGTTTTCTAGGGTATCGAGGGCATCGGGTCCCGTTTTCATGTTTTGTGCTGCCGGACTCGTTTTCGGCTGTACCGACGGCGTCGTGTCCCGTTTTTATGTTTTGCGCAGCCGAACTCATTTTCGGCGGTACCGAGCGCATCGGGTCCCGTTTTCAAGTTTTGTGCTCCCTAACTCGTTTTCGACGGTAATGAGGGCGTCGAGTCTCGTATTCATGTTTTGCGCACCCGTACTGTTTTTCGACGGTAACGAGGGCGTCGGGTCCCGTTTTCATGTTTTGAGCTCCCGAACGCATGTTCGGCGGTACCGAGCGCATCGGGTCCCATTTTCTTATTTTGCGCTCCCGGACACATTTTCGTCGGTATCGAGGGCGTCCGATCCCGTTTTCATGTTTTGCGCACCCGAATTTATTTTCGGCGGGAACGAGCGCGTCGGGTCCCGTTTTCAAGTTTTGCACTCCAGGACTCGTTTTCTAGGGTATCGAGGGCGTCGGGTCCCGTTTTCGTGTTTTGCGCACCCGAATTTGTTTTCGGCGGTACCGAGCGCGTGGGGTCCCATTTTCACGTTTTGCGTTTCTGGACGCGTTTTCCTCGGTACCGAGGGCGTCAGATCCCGTTTTCATGTTTTGCGCTCCCGGACGCATTTTCGGTGGTACCGAGGGCCTCGAGCCTCGATATCGTTTTCAGCGGTATTGAGCGCGTATTTTCCCGTTTTCATGTTTTGCGCTCCCGCACTCGTTTTCGGCGGTGATGTGTGTGTCGTGTCCCGTTTTGAACTTTTGCGCACCCGAATTTTTTTTCGGCGTTACCGAGGGCCTCGAGTCTCGTTATCGGGGGTACCGAGGGTGTCGGGTCCAGTTTTCATGTTTTGCGCCCCCGGACGCGTTTTCGTCGGTACCGAGGGCGTCGGGTCCAGTGTTCATGTCTTGCGTTTTCGGACCCGTTTTCGACTCTAACGAGCGCGTCGGGTCCCGTTTTCTTGCTTTGCGCTCTCAGACTCGTTCTCGACGGAATCGAGGGCGTCGGCTCCCATTTTCATGTGTTGGCTCTCGGAAGCGTCTTGGGCGGTACCGAGGGCGTCGAGCCATTTTTCATGTTTTGCGCTCCCGGACTCGTTTTCGGGGGAACCGAGGGCGTCGGGTCCTGTTTTAATGTTGTGCGCTCCCAGACGCGTTTTCGGCGGTACCGAGCGCGTCGAGTCCCGTTTTCATGTTTTGCGCACCCGGACTCGTTCTCGGCGGAAATGAGGGCGTCGGCTCCTGTTTTCTTGTTTTGGGCTACCGGATGCGTTTTCGGCGGTACCGAGGGCGTCGGCTCCCATTTTCATGTTTTGCGCACACGGACTCATTTTCGGCGGAACCAAGGGCATTAGCTCTCATTTTCATGTTTTGCGCTCCCGGAAGCGACTTGGGCGGTACCGAGAGCATCGGGCCATTTTTCATGTTTCGCACTCCCGGACACGTTTTCGGGGGTGCCGATGGCGACGGGTCTCGTTTTCAAGTTTTGCGCTCCCAGACTCGTCTTTGGGGGTACCGAGTGCATCGGGTCCAGTTTTCATGTTTTGCGCTCCCGGACTCGTCCTCGGGGGTACCGAGTGCATCGGGTCCAGTTTTCATGTTTTGGGCTACCGGACGCGTTTTCGGCGTTACCGAGGGCGTCCGTTCCCGTTTTCATGTTTTACGCTCCAGGACCCGTTCTCGACTGTACCAAGCGCGTCGGGTCCCGTTTTCTTGTTTTGCGCACCGGATGCGTTTTTGGCTGTACCGAGGGCGTCGGGTCTTATTTTAATGTTGTGCGCTCCCGGACGCGTTTTCGGCGGTATCGGGGGCGTCGGGTCTTGTTTTAATATTGTGAGCTCCCAGACGCGTTTTCGGCGGTACCGAGCGCGTCGAGTCCCATTTTCATGTTTTGCGCTACCGGACCCGTTTTCGACGGAAACAAGCGCGTCGTGTCTCGTTTTCAAGTTTTCCGCTGCAGTACTTCTTTTCGGCGGTACCGAGGGCGTTAGGTCCCGTTTTCAAGTTTTGCGCTCCAGGACTCGTTTTCTAAGGTACCGAGGGC
This sequence comes from Schoenoplectus triqueter, assembly GCA_964058805.1. NCBI lineage: Eukaryota > Viridiplantae > Streptophyta > Magnoliopsida > Poales > Cyperaceae > Schoenoplectus > Schoenoplectus triqueter. The sequence goes on from CAXKVV010000808.1 coordinate 26,039, forward strand.
ATCGGGTCCCGTTTTCATGTTTTGCGCTCCCGGACTCGTTTTCGGCGGTACCGATGGCGTCGTGTAACATTTTCATGTTTTGCGCAGCCGAACTCATTTTCGGTGGTAACGAGCGCGTCGGGTCCCGTTTCATGTTTTGCGCTCCCGGACTCGTTTTCGGCGGTACTGAGCGCGTCGGGTCCCGTTTTCAAGTTTTGCGGTAGCGGACTCATTTTCGGCGGTGCCGAGGGCGTCGAGTCCCGTTTTCATGTTTTGCTTTCCCGAACTCGTTTTTGACGTTACCGAGGGCGTCGATTCCCGTTTTCATGTTTTGCGCTCCCGGACACGTTTTCGGCGGTACCGACGGCGTTGGGTCTCGTTTTCAAGTTTTGTGCTCCCGAACGCGTGTACGGCGGTACCGAGCGCGTCGGGTCCCTTTTTCTTGTTTTGTGCTCCCGGACGCGTTTTCGTCGGTACCGAGGGCGTCCGGTCCCGTTTTCATGTTTTGCGCACCCGAATTTGTTTTCGAGGGTACCGAGCGCGTCGGGTCTCGTTTTCAAGTTTTGCGCTCCAGTACTCGTTTTCTAGGGTATCGAGGGCGTCGGGTCCCGTTTTTATTTTTTGCGCACCCGAACTCGTTTTCAACGGTACCGAGCGTGTCCGGTCCCGTCTTTATGTTTTGCGCTCCCGGACTCGTTTTCGGGGGTACTGAGGGCGTGGGGTCCCGTTTTCATGTTTTGCGCTCCCGGACACGTTTTCCGTGGTAACGAGCGTGTCGGGTCCCATTTTCATTTTTTGTTCTCCCGGACTCATTTTCGGCGGTACCGAGGGCGTCAGGTACCGTTTTCATGTTTTATGAACCCCGACTCGTTTTCGTTGGTACCGAGCGCGTCGGGTCCCGTTTTCATGTTTTGCGCTCCCGGACGCGTTTTTGGCGGTACCGAGGGTGTCCGATCCCGCTTTCACGTTTTGCACACCCGAACTCGTTTTCAGCTGTATCGAGCGCCTCGGGTCCCGTTTTTTCAAGTTTTGCCCTCGTGGACTCGTTTTCAGCGGTACCGAGGGCGTAGGTTCTCGTTTTCATGTTTTGCGCTCCCGCACTCATTTTCGGCGGTGATGAGGGCGTCGTGTCCCGTTTTGAACTTTTGCGCACTCGAACTCATTTTCGGCGATACCGAGCGCGTCGGGTCCCGTTTTCATGTTTTTCACACCCGAAATCGTTTTCGACGGTACCGAGGGGGTCGAGTCCCGTTTTCATGTTTTGCGCTCCCTGACTCGTTTTGGGGGTACCGAGGGCGTCGGGTCCAGTTTTCATGTTTTGCGCCCCCGGACGCGTTTTCATCGGTACCGGGGGCGTCGGGTCCCGTTTTCAAGTTTTGCGCTCCCGGACTCGTTTTCATCGGTACCGGGGGCGTTGGCTCCCATTTTCATGTTTTGCGCTCCCGGAAGCGTTTTGGGAGGTATCAAGGGCGTTGGGGCATTTTTAATGTTTTGCACTCCCGTACACATTTTCGGGGGTATCGAGGGTGTCGGGTCCCGTTTTCATATTTTGCGCTACCAGACGAGTTTTCGGCGGTACCGTGAGCGTCGGATCCCGTTTTCAAGTTATGCGCTCCCAGACTCGTCTTCGGGGGCACCGAGTGCGTCGGGTCCAGTTTTCATGTTTTGGGCTATCGAATGCGTTTTCGGCGGTACCGTGGGCGTCGGCTCCCGATTTCATGTTTTGCGCACCCATACTTATTCTCGGCGGAATCGAGGGCGTCGGCTCCCATTTTCATGTTTTGGCTCCCGGTAGCGTCTTGGGCGGTACCGAGGGCGTCGGGCCATTTTTCATGTTCTGCGCTCCCGGACTCGTTTTCGGGGGAACCGAGGGCGTCGGGTCCCGTTTTCATATTTTGCGCTACCAGACGCGTTTTCTGCGGTACTGTTGGCGTCGTGTCCTGTTTTCAAGTTTTGCACTCCCGGACTCGTCTTCGGGGGTACTGAATGCATCAGATCCAGTTTTCATGTTTTGGGCTACCATACGCGTTTTCAGCGGTACCGAGGGCGTCGGGTCCCGTTTTCAAGTTTTGCGCACCCAGACTCGTTCTCGACGGAACTGAGGGCGTCGGCTCCTGTTTTCTTGTTTCGCGCACCTGGATGCATTTTCGGCTGTACCGAGGTCGTCGGGTCCTGTTTTAAAGTTGTGCGCTCCCGGACGCGTTTTCGGCGGTACCGAGCGCGTCGAGTCCCGTTTTCATGTTTTGCGCTCTTAGACCCCTTTTCGACGGTACCGAGCGCGTGAGGTCCCGTATTCAAGATTTGCGCTCCAGTACTCGTTTTC
>CAXKVV010000809.1:0-23123 GCA_964058805.1 Schoenoplectus triqueter
CATTTTTATAATAGATGTATACTTGTAAAACTTTATGATTTTTAGAGATCATTTCATACTAGATCAAATGATAATAAAATGAATGCATAAAAATAAATTAATTATAGTTAATTAGGTTCACTCATTTTATTAATATAATATAAAATGATCTCTAAAAATCATAAAATTTTACGAGTAAACATCTACTATAAAAATAAACAAAATCAATAATTTAGATTCAAAATTTAAGTATTAAATTTTAAAATATAAATTAAAAGATAAGTTGATGGTATCGGATGTCACAAAAGCCAGTAATACCATATCCTTCTTTTTATTTATTACTTTTTGGACCAAGCAAATTAGAAATGAGATTCCCTTTTCGAAAGCAAAGTAATTACTTGAACCGTGCAAACACTATATTATTGGGCTAAATACAATTAAACGATATCCTTCAAATATAAAATTTAAACATAAATAGTATGTCATACAATTTTTCCCCACAATTATTATTACATGAGAGTTTCAGTACACAAAATTGTGCACAATTTCCATTCCGGCATGATATAATTTTCAGCAAACTTTTGTAGTGATCCGATGGTGTTGGTGGTCCAACGGTGTTCGTTCGAACTTCCGGTGATGGCTCATTGAACATAAATATTATTTAGTTTGTCCTTTATTATTTAGTTTTAATGTTTCATTGTTCAATTTGAAAACTTCTAATTGTGTGTTTTTAGTCTAAATATGTCAGTATTAATTTATATTCTTAAACGTATAGTTTTTAAGTATTTTTCTCTATCAAGATATAAATGTTTTATTGTTCACTTGGAATGTTTAGTGTTCCATCCATGTTGCTCGTTATTTATTTAGATAATTTAGTTTTTGAAATTAATTATTTGTTCATTTCATTTTCTTTGTTGTTCATCTTGATGTTCCAATTGCTTTAATTTTATAGTTTCAAAAGAATCAATTTTTGATCCACTACAAAAACAATTATATCTATATAGGAGGACACATATTCGAAATTTAGAGTCAGATGAGAGATCATTTATGGACATTAAAATTTTATAGCTTAAATTTCTTATCTTTATCTAAAAACAATTATAGTTTCATTGGTCAAAACAGTTAGTAACAATTTCACGATAATAGTATTTTTTTTTAGATAAAAATAAGGCCAAACCATTCAACTTTAAATATCTATGAAGGATTTTTCATTTGACTTTCAAGTTTACAATTTTTTTCAATATAATTAGTATTTTCTTTGCCAATAGCAGTAGACCAAAAGTTAATTTTCATTAACAGTAATAATATTGATATGTCAGTTTTCATTTTATAAACATTAGATGTATTGAGATGTATTTTAAAAGGTTTTAGTGTCGCATAGTCAAATATTCGAAAAATGAGAATTCTTTTGCAAGCGTAATATATCAAAGTTGCTAATATATAATATTCTAGTTTGAAGAATTCTAATTGATGATATTGTTCTAGATCAAAACATTGCGTTTACTTTCAAAACTTTTAGTAAACCATCAAGTTTAGTCTATACAAGATTATTAACGAAGAAATAAGCATATATATATATATATATATTGGCTTATGGTGATTTGCAAAGCAAAAAACCGTTATTACTTCGGGTGAGATTTCATATTCCGAGGTCTCAAATGGTCAATCTAAGTTGGTCAATAATTTTTTCATGTTAAAATATTATAGGATATTAAATTTTATATTTTTTTGAGTTTTCTAACTATTTTTAAATTATTTTTAAAAACAGCCCTGTTTAACATAAGAAAATAATCTATTTCAAGCCTATTTTTAAAAATAACTTAAAAAATAGTTAGAAAGTTCAAAAAATCATGAAATTTAATATCCTACAAGATTTTGACATGAAGAAATTATTGAGCACTTAGATTGACCATTTGAGATCTCAGAATATAAAATCTCACCCCGAAATAATAACGATTTTTTTATTTTGCAAAGCAACATAAGCCATATCCTTACTCCTAATAAAAGGAGCTTGACAAATATAACCTCAAAGTGTTATCTGTCATTGAAAATGAATATGGACTGTTGAATTAAAATCTGAAAATCTAAATGAATCAAGTCCGTCCATTTTGGTTCAGAGCATTTTTTCTCCCCAGAGCCATCTCTTTTTACTTTTCCCTTTGATTTCTGATTCCTCACTTTTTACTTTTCTCCTCCTCTCATCTCGATGCTCTCAGCTCCCTTCCCAAGTCAAAGATCCACTCCTCCCCTCGGAAGATGAATCGTCGTCTTATCATCTTCAAGCGAATCATGACCGACTCACTGCCAATCTGTCAGATAGCCTCAAAAGACGAATCATGACCGACTCACTGCCAATTTGTTGTCTTATAATTTCTTATTACTGACATTATTATCTTATAATTAAGTGTTATTGGGTGTTTGCATGATAGAATGCTAAAAACAAAAATAAAATACAATTTTATTTAATTATTATTATTTTATATTTTAAAAGAGACCCGCCGCATGGCGCGGGTACTATACTAGTATATATATAACTATATATATATACTTTGTTAATTATACAAATTTTTGAATTTTCTGCTTTTTTTCTCACATATGCAATCAATCATTCAGACCACGGATCATAGAGCCAATCATTTGCATTCACACACAAAACGAAGTTATGTGCATCTTCTTGAAATATATTATATCGAGTCTGGAAAAAAAAATCTGGGGGCAGATTGAAGTTGTTCTTTGATTGATTGATTTTTATCTTCATCTATATACAATAACAAGTCGATTAGACCCACAAACTACTTGTACCATTATCAAAAGAGCAACTAAAAGTTGTGATGCTTTATCCTAAAGGAATAAATAGCTTTGATTTTTTGCTCCCATGGCCCCACCACGCATAAATTATCTTATAGAAGCTTCTATCGGCGGGCCAGCAAATGGGGGCAATTAGTAAAAAAATCATCAAAGCTATCTGCTTAATTTCTTCACTAAAAAAAAATCTTCAAAACCGTCTCTCTTTTTGTTGGTCATAGCATATTATGTCTCTTTCTATTGCTAAATTCTGTTGACATGTTCGTATTTTTTGTATTTGGTAATTGGTAATCATAATAAAATATTACCGAAAAGTCGTATTTCATACTTCTGTCTCGGGTACGTCTATGATGATGTATTTGCAAAAATGATGTTAGAATATTTATTCTGGATTTTGTATAATTGCGAGATGAATAATTATAGCTTATATCTATTTTACAGTAATACTAGCAAGTTGCAGCAGACTCTTTTATTTAAACATTAAAACATTATAAGATAAAAAAATTCACATTTATTTAATATTAAATTATAAATTCACCAAATTATAGAGAAAACATATAATAAAGACTATATTTAATGTTGGATGAGATTTTTGCACAATATGAGTTAATGATTCATAATTTTTATGACAAAAAAAGTAAATTATTCTAACATATATTATCACCATTAATTTCTTACCAAATATGCACAAAGTTGCTAAATAAAAAAAAATAATATTATGGAAATAATAGTATATATGGGAAAGAAATGGAGAGAAAGAGGGGATCAATGGATGCGATCACATACGTTCGATCAACCAAAAATAAATATTATCCGTCTAATTGAGGGATAAAATGGGTATAATAAAAAAATACCATGACAAAAAATTGACCATCCAATTCTTAGATGCTTTATATAATAGTATAGATTGCTCAAATGAAAACCCAAAATCAAAAATATTTTTGTAATGACTTTGTATCATTTTAGTCAATTTGAAAGAGATTTTTCTGTAATTTTTTAAATTTTAACAGTGAAATTTCAAATGATATTATGATGAATAATCAATTAATTTCTAAATTATTTTAACTTTAACACACATTCTATTTAAATTATTAAAAATATATTATGATTAAAAAATTCAATTTAAATAATATTTAAAAAAATATACGTAAATATTAAATGTACGATAAAATTTTAATATACACTAAAATCGCTTAAAAATAGATCAGTTATTTTATGTAAATGAAACGGACTTTGTAATTAAATAATATTCAACGGAACAATCCTCTTCTCAATAAACAATTCCAAGTACAGGAACATCAGTTATCAATCATTTTGAAATGAGCCAAAAATTTCAAAAAAAGAAAGTTCCAGGAGTTAATTAGGGCCGTTGCCCCAAATGATTCCACTCGTTAGATCAAAATCCAACGGTACAGATTAGAAGCTCCAGCTGAAATAAAAAGCAAAGGCAATGAATGAATACGACCACGAATATCCGAATTTTGATCTTGTTGATCGTACCATACAACACATATCACATGCGGGTCAAAAGGACGGCGCCTCGTGGGACCCGCTTTTGGAGCAGTGAACGGATTGGCATGACATGAATGATATTCATATTCGTGATTGATAAGCCATGTACCAGAGAGCAGAGATGAACACTCAGCATTTCAGCAAGCAGAAAGCCTCATCCACTTTATCTGCTACTGGGCCCCGCTCTAGATATAATATCAATCATGTCTCCTCTCCTCTCATCTCATTCTCCAGTTCTCCTCATCCGGCTCTCTTCACGCTTAAAGTAATTGTTCGAAAAAATTTCGACCGTGGAATTTAAAATCGCGGACAGACAATCACAATAGAAAATCTAGATATATGAAATGTAGTTATTTTATGATAAAATGTTTTAGAGAATGTGAATATAAACCGTACATCAGAACATAAGGAGCCCTCGAATTTTGAATTTTTTAAGAAAAGAGAGGAAGGGATTAATGGATTATCCTCTTGGCAAGGGTGAGAATCTTAAACAGAAATAATAGTAACAGCAGTGGAGATGAACTGATGAAGTGTGTTCCTGTTCTGGCAAAATTGATTAAAAAAATAAAAAGCACTACCTTTCCGTGTCCCCATCCAACCATCCTAATTTTTTTAGTGTTAGATTAATTACTCTGGAATCTCTGTTGTTATGTCCCCTAATTGCACAAAGTACTGAGAAAGTGTTTGTTTCCCACTTTCCCTATTTGAGAAAGGCACCACAAAGTGGCACCACATATGCTAATATGCTATGCAGGGGAGCTGGAAGAGGGGTGTAACACAGTACCAGAAAACAGCAAATGCTCCTTAAGCATCGATGCATGATCAATTCCTTTCCAAAAGTTGAAGGAAAGAAAAATATCTGCAAGGAAGCGCATCAATTATCATGTGAGCAATGATAACTGATAAGAAATCGGCATGGTTGGTGTCATGTGCAACTTCATATCTAAGTTATCATTATTGCAACTTTGCAAATAAAGAATGTCAGAATCATATTTTTTGGGGAAGGGATCACTGGAAAATGGTTATTTTGACAATTTTGTCAATGAATTTTTAAATAAATATAAAAAAATTTAAAGATAGAAAAAAATATTATGAATATGTTCTTCCATTTATAGATTATTGATGATTCAAATTTCATACAATTTTATTATAGTGTGATAGTCCATCAAAGACTCTCAAATTATAACCGTTGCAAATTATATAAAATTTTAATTATCCTTGATGGAGTATCAAATGATAATAAAATAAAATGAAATTTGAATCACCATCAATTTATTAGTAGAAGAACATATCCATAAGTTTTTTTTTTAATTTTAAGATTTTTTTAATATTTATTTGAAAATTTATTATTAAGATTGTCAAAATAACTCATCGTGAATGTCAAGTGATCCCAACCTTTTTTTGGACCGTCTGATAAAATCTATCCGTCCAAATTACACTCGAGCCATATTAAAAGAAGATCCTTTTTTGGCATGTAAAGTTCTTCCATTCATATTATAAACAAATACAACTAACAACTAAAGGTAATTTGTTTATTTGTTGCTTCATATTGAACAACCAAATACAACTAAAGCAACAAATAAACAAATTACCTTTAGTTCATAAACTAAGTTACAGTTCAAATTATGTTAATCACGAAAAAAAGAAGGATCACTTTGACAATAATGATAATGAGATTTAAATAAATTATTATGAAAAAACTTTAAAAAATTTACCAATAGAAAAATATCGATAGACATATTGTCGAGATTAAATATTAATTATGTTTTATTTCTTATACATATAATTGTAGTTTGATGGTCTAATAAAAATCATTAAATTAGATCATTATAATTTGCATAGAATTTTAATAATCATTGATAGATTATCAAAATGATATTTTAATTCCATAAAATTTGAAATACTACAAATTTGCAACATCAAAAACATATCTGTAAAACTTTTATATTTTTAATTTCGAATATTAAAATCTAAAAAAAACTTTAATTAAATTAGAGTCGTTAAATTAAAAATACTTTAATTATTGATTTAATTTTACCTGATTAATTTAGAATTAGATTTCATTTTGCGTATTCATTTAGTCATTAATAAATAGTAATTTATTATTATATTTGTTATTGATTGATTGATTTATTTATTTAATTTATATAGGAATATAGAGTCTGACTATGGTGTTTTGCAAAGCACGGAGGCATTGTGTGCTTTGCGCTCTATTTTTAATTTCAAGTTAGAAATAATTGATCCAAACCGTTCAATCTAATATTCATATAAAAATCTATTAGTAAACCAAAATTTATATTTTATAGAATTTTTTTGCTATTTTTTCTGATGAGGAGAAAATGACTTCATCTGAGAATTCTGGTTCATCCAAAAATATCGGTTCCCCCCCTATCCAAAAAAATAGCAAATAAATTCCAAACACTATAAAATTTGATTTATTAATAGATTTTGATATGAAGATTAGATTGAGCGGTTTTGATCGATCATTTCTGACTTAAAATAAAAAAAAACGCAAAGCACACAACGCTTTTGTGTTTTACAAAGCATCATAGCCTAATTCTAGGAATAGAGAGAGAGTCTGATTATGGTGCTTTCCAAAGTACAGAGGTGTTTTGTGTGCTTTGCACTTTATTCTTAATTTTAAGTCAGAAATGATCGATCTGAACTGTGCAATCTAATATTCATATAAAAAATCTATTAGTAAATCAAATTTTATATTTTTTAGAAATTTTTTGTTATTTTTTCTGGTGAGGAGAAAATGATTTGATCTGAGAATTTTAGTTCATCCAAAAATGACGGTTTCCCCTTATCCAAAAAAATGGCAAATGTATTCTAAAAATATAAAATTTGATTTACTAATAGATTTTGATATGAAGATTAGATTGAGAGATTTGGATCGATCATTTCTGACTTAAAATTAAAAATAGAGCGCAAAGCACACAACATTTTTGTATTTTGCAAATCACCATAGCCTTGTTCTATATATATATCGGATTGAAGTTGCCTTTAATCATTTATTTTTAGTCATTACTACTAAATTAAATTTGATGGTTTAACAATAATAATAATAATCATAATCATTATAAATAATAAATAATTTTAATTTTAATAAAATAATCATAATAAAATAATATAATACAACATAATCAAATAATAATTATAATTGTAATCATCGTAATAATAATCATAATCATAATAATATAATAATATAACTATAATATTATAATCATAATATAATGAAAAAAGAAAAGGCATGCGTGCCGAAGAAAAAGTGAGGTCGTGACAAAAACGTAGTTTCTCCCCGAAGGTCGAAAACTTAATTTCCGTCCGGCAGACGAAAATACGGATGTAGACCTTGCTATCCATAACCAGGGGTGGATATAGCTATGGCCAGGGGGGTCAGTTGACCCCCCATGGATTTTAAAAAATAGTGCTTTAGGTTAATATTTTGTTAATCTGACCCCTAGATTAAATTTCTGACCCTCTGAATTATCTGATTATTTTTCATTGAGAAAAAATATTTAATATCACAGATAATGAAAAAATTATGTAAATTTTTTAAAATATAAAGTCTTGTAGAAGAAAATTTTCTTTATTGCTATGATTATTTATTATTTTAACTTTTATTTTTTATTATTTTTAATATATAAAGATATTATTTTAATATTTTAATATTTTTATTTAGTACCCAATTAGTTAATGAATTTAAATCCGATAAGCTACTGAATTCGATTATTGACCCCCGACTAAAAATCCTGCATACGGCCCCGTCCATAACTCTTAATCTACAGGATAAAGAACAATTATCACCCTTCTCTGCCGGTTCATGATGCCTTCGATGGTTTTACAACGGCCCAATGGAGCTCCTCCATTGTTTTCTTCTCGCACGGGTCTGGTGTATGGTCGTGCTCTTTCCACTTGTGCTCTTCTACGACTGCATCTGGGTCCCCTCGGTACGCTCCCATGATGAGACAGCAGAGAGCAAAAGTCGTCTCTGCTGATGGTTTGCGTCAGCGCGAGAGGGACAGAGTCACATAGCAGGTAAGGATTTTGGGAAAAGGCGGAGACGGGAGAGAGCCGGACAGGATGGGATAGAGTATTGAAATGGATCGGACGGTCCGATCCGTCTCGGACCGGACTGTGATCGTGGACCGGATCGGACCGTGGCCGGACTGTGGACCGGACCGTGGCCGGACCGTGCCCTATCACGGTCCGGTCCAACGGTGAGAAGGTCCTCCCTTCACCCGAAAATGGACCGTGCCGATCCGTCCCGTGCCGACCCGTGGACCGGACCGGACCGGACCGTGGACCGTGCGGGACCGTGGACCGGACCGGACCCCGGACCGGACCGTGTAAAACTAAAAATAACAATTAGTGTTTTATGTGTAGTTTTAAATAAAATAAAAATAACAATAATTATTGGTGTAGTAAAAAAAATATTTTAGATAACATCAAAATATAATAACTATTATGTGTAGTTTTAAATAAAATGAAAATAACAATAATTACTGGTGTAGTAAAAAAACATGTTCTAGATAACATCAAAATATAATAACTCACTTTATTTTTAATTAAGCATGTTCATAAAAAAATTTCATTGTATTTTCAAAATTATAATTTTCTGAAATTTTATTTTTTTACAATTTTTTTAATTTTTTACTACTATTAGATTTTTAAACAATTAAAAATAATAATTCGAATTAGTTAAAAATTATTATTAAAAATATGATAAATTATATTTTTTTCCAATTTATAAAAAAAAATATTTGGACCGGACCGTGGACCGTCCCGTGGGGGTCCGGCCCTCGGGGGCCAACGGTGGGACGGGTTCGGATTTTTCGAATTTGAACCGCCTTGGACCGGACCGTACGGACCGTGCGGGACCGTGGACCGTGCGGAACCGTGGACCGTCCGGTTTTAAACCGGACTGGCCCGTGTTTAATACTCTAGATGGGACCGGGAGGGGCAGTAAATGAATAAAAGGGCATCGGGGCGGTGCAGATAAACTCGAGCAAATACACGCTAAATAATCGCATCTTGTTTTCGTCAAACACTCAACGATGCCGTAGATCGTTACTTCATATTTTATTTTTTTATTATTAAAAATATCGGTCTGTTATATTTTGCACGATAAAGCAAAATAGGATTGGTTCGAAACAAAAGAAAATTTAATTTTCCTAAAATTTGTCCATGTTTTATTTCAATTGGACAACTTAGATTTCGACAGTTGAATCTAATTTTTTAAATTCTAGCTTTTAGAACTCGTTGTAATATTATTTCTCGAAAAAGGTACTTTCATTCCTAGTAAAAAGATTATACCAATTTTTACTTCTCTAGTTAAAAGACTCGATGGCAAACATGCTACTTAGCATCCACCTTGACTTCAGAATAAAGAACTAAAGAAAAACACTACGCATGATATAACAAAAGAAAAGAAATCAAAATTATGTTTTAAAACCTCTTCATAGCAGCAGCATTCCGGAAATATTTACAGACATCTCATTGAAAACCCCATTACAAAGATCACACCATATTAAAAGCAAAATAACCGAGACAAAAAGTCAAAAACGGCGATAACCATGATTAGTTGATTACATTTCTTAAGCAAAGCTTAAACTTATAGTTGCATGCTACAGATCCCCTGGATGTGTCCCCAAAACTCTGGTGGCATGTCCATTTTCTGCCACATCATCCCCTTGTCGACCTCTTCCCTTGCCACATAAGCAACCGGGACACCACCATGACATGCCGAGCCCACAACCGCCAACCTCTGATCCCCTGCATCAGCAAGCCTTGTGGAAACCCGTGCGTCCTCCGGTACCTCTCCGGTAACTCTCCAGTTGTCACCTTCTCGGACCGTCACATACCGCCCCTCCCTCAGCTTATAGATCCTCCCGTTGAGTGCCATGCAGGAGTTTGTCGCCTTAACATCTTCATCGAGCCAGTTCTCTTCCACCAGGCCCCATGTCCAACTCAACGGGTCAAACATCTCCACCGACCGCCTGAACCGACCCTGTTCGGCTGTCACATAACCACTGGCCACCAAAAATTTATCATCCATGAAAATACCCTTGGGTTCATCCCTCTCGACCGACATGTCAGGAAGAGAGGTCCAGATGTCAGATGACACATCATACGCCATGGCACTCTTAAGTGCGTTTTTGTCATCATCATGGCCTCCAGCAATGAAGACCAAATTCTCAGACCCTGCGCAGGCAAAGAAGGATCGGCGAGGGCCTGGGATCGGAGCTCCCGGACGCCATGCACCAGTCATAAAATCGTACACAAATACCCAGTCGGTGGCAACCCAGGTATCTGGATTCCATCCACCGAGCATGACCAGTTTATGCCCCACCGAAGCCAGCTGGCAAAACAACGGGATGCCAATGGGGAGACCGGGTATCATGGGAAGCCGGGCCCATTTTCCAGTGTTGGGGTGGAAGAGCGCTAGGTGATAGGAGATGGGGCCCGAGGCAGTGTAGGATTTGGGGTTGTTCTGCTCAGAGGCAGGAATCAGAGACGGCTCCGACTGGGACGAGATTACTACAGTCTGGGCTGTGCCTGACGCCTTGCGAAGGGAGTGGAAGGGGTTTGATTCGACTTCCAGCTTCCATTGGCGGCAGACATGGCGCATCGACGGGAAGGAGTCGTACGGGATGCGGATCAAGCACTCCTGTGCGATCTCGTCAGGGATGCCTGGTATCAGATTCAGATAGTCCATCCTCGGTTCAGTTCTAATTTTGGAAAATTCTTGATAAATTTAGATTGGAAAGGGGTGGGATTACTTGGAGGGGAAAGAGAGGGTCTAATGGAAGGGGATATTTGGGATGGGAAGAGGAAATGAGGTTTCTTATAGGCAAACTGAGAAGGAGAGTGCTAATTTTGGGAATTTCGGTTTTTGAATTTGGGAGTGAACTTAAAAGTTGGATGTTGAGAGGAAGTTCAATGGATGAGGAGATTTGGGAAGTTGGGGAGACTGGGGAGGAGGAGGATCATTATATAGTGCTATAATTTAACGGAGAAATCCGAAATGGAATTATGAAATTGAACGTAATGAGCTTCTAATCTCTGTCTAGTTCCATATTGAGTAGTAGTTCGTGTGGCGAGTTCAATAAATTAAATGTCAGTGCCGTATCAGATAACTCGTCACATGAATTGGTAGATAATGGAGATGAATTGTAAAGGCTCGGATCAAACAACGGACGGAGCGGAGGGAATGGCTGCGGGAGTCCACAGAAAAGGAGACTTGGTGGGCCTTTCTAGAGAGGAAAAAAGATCTCTGATGGTTTTTCTCATTTTTCTCCTTCCTTTCTTTGTATTTTCCTATTTTGTCCTGAAACCCTCTTGAGATATATAAAATGTGATACACTCAAATATATTGTAATATAATATATTCCTTGCAGTTTTTATTTTTTTATTAATAATAATTATTATTAAATAAATATTATTAAAAATAAAAGTGAGAACCGTAAAATTTCAAATATACGAATGGTAGTGCGTCACTGCCAGTGGCGCGTTTCGTCCAAACCCCGTGCAAGTGAGATGGAAATGTGCTGCGTGTTTTGTATATATAAGAAGCAAACGCGCCACTGGTAGTGGCGTGTTTCATAAAAATAATGAAACGCACCACTGAAAGTGGCGCGCTACCATTCATATATTTAAAATTTTACGGTTCTCACTCTTATTTTTAATAATATTAATTTAATAATAATTATTATTACTAAAAACTGATATTCCTTGTTTCCTACAAGTTCAAACTTGAAAAATAAAGCTGCTGATTCACTTACAAACAGTGTGGAATGTGCTTTTGTGTGTGGGAAAAAAATAACCAGCTCGTTAGGATCAGCATTTAATTTGTTTTAAAATATAAGATATTTAAGCAAAAATAAAATTACTAATTGCTGGCAATGTCAGAAATTAGTCGTGATGAATGTATACAGATTATCAGTCGTGATTTAACGTTGAACTATTCGGAATAATTCTTAGGCCAGCATCAAACTGCAGTTTTGTATTTGCATTTTTCAGTTGAATTTTATTTTACTCAATTTTTTTACTTTTTTTATTTTTATGATGTTAATGTAAAAGAAGCTGTAAAATTATGTCAAAATTTTAGTTTGAAATATTCTCAAGTTTTGCAAATCTGTTAAAGAACCTTTCAATTTTATAGGAAGTCCTGTCTTATATATCATGTGTGTACATAAACAATTTAATAGATCTATGTTGTTAATTTGAGTCGTATAAAATAAATTTCATGTATATTTGGGTCCACATTTTGTTTTTGGTTGAAAAATTCTCCTTTTATTGGAAGATTTTTCTTATTTATTGCGTGTATATACATCAAGTTCAATTTTATTATTATATATTGTAACCAAAAAAGTTATCATGTTATTTACATTGAGAACATATCTATTCTTCTGTAACGCAAATTTGTAATAAATTTGGGTTAGACGTTCTACATTCTCTTTTCCCCCTTTTCGGTATATGTTATATGTGGTTAGTTTTCTTGATTTGTCGTATTTGTAGGAAGCGTTATATATCAATGTTTTTATCACAGTTGTAGCGCACATATTCGTTTCGGTTAAAGTGTTCATCGTTTATTCTAGAAGCAATTGCTTTTAATAATACCTCCGAGGAAGAAGGGGTAATTTGTCATAGTAACGCATATATCTCAAAATGTATGTGATATGCAATTTGTTCAGTAATTTGTCGCTCTCTTAAAGTGATATATTATCTAATTCGTCCATATGCATTACAGTTAAAGTGCTAGTAATCATTCAATAATTTTTTTATGACATCTGTATTGAACAAGCTGGGAGTGACACCTAATAACACAATAATTTGATTTTTGAAGATATGTCAATTCTCTAGTATATATGTTTAGTCGCATACTCGAATGTGAATCAATTGACAATAGTTAATTTAGTTAGCTGACAATAATTTTAAATAAATTGACACAATTGAAACAAGAATATAGACATTCTTTATGATTGGTTTTCTAATATATGGCGATCTAAATCTCATTTACTATTTCATAAAAAAATTAAAATTGCATTGACTCCTCAATATTCCAAAAATTTATCTTATAATAGAATATCAAAAGTGATTTAAGTTGTCTGACTTTTGAAACGCAATCACGCCTATAATTTTAAGAATATATTTATATATTTTTTATATTTTAAAACTTTTTTTCAAATTTACTTGAAAAGTTATTGTTACCAATGGTCGTCACTTGTTATATTTGTATGTGTTTGTATCAACGTTGTAAAAAATGACTGCTAGGACTGATTTAGTTGATCGATTAATCATAATCAATTGGCTAATTATTTTTTCCAGACTACATATTATTATGAATTCAAATCATAAAAAAACTTTTAAACTCTAATTTTAATAATTAAAACTTTATATAAATTAATAATTTTAATTATTTACTTAGTCAGACATTCGTAAGATTATATTTTTTTTTTCAAAATGTCTGAAATACAATGAATTCAATAATTTAATTTATATTTATAATTTCTAAAATAAAACTAACAAACAAAAATATTATCAAGTGTCTAAATAATTATTTTTTGTTGGAATTATTAATATTTTCATATATTAAAATATGAACGCTAAATTATCTATAAAAATTAATTAATCGACTACATAATGATTAATTACTTGATGTTGCCCCATTGTTCATTAAGCGCATTCCATTCTTTACAACTCTGTTATGCATACATTGTTACTATGGAGCTTTGTACTTGTAATTCCATGATAATTTTTAATTTCATATTTAATTATAAACTAGTATCATTTTCATAATCATCTAATTATTACCATTATTATTATTATCATTATCATTACTTATATATATAATTGTTATCTTATTTATTATTATTGTTGTGCGGGTGATTCGTATATAATATTTTTATATAGTATAAATTAGGGTCAATTTCGCCTTTAGTCACTTCAGTTTGATTTGTCCCTCCATAATCATCAAACCTTTCTATTTGTCTAAATTGAGTCACTCTATAAGTTTCCATCCAAAATATCAACAAAATTGATACGATTGTCTATTTAAACATCACTTATTATCTTTTAAAAATATGTTTCATCATATAATTTTTTTCTCTCTCTCTCCTTCTTTGCCTTTCCGCTAATTATTTTTAATTAAAGAGATTTGTTGTTAATAATTAACAATTTATTCTTTAAGAGGTAGATGATACTTAAAAATTAAGATCATGGCATCTCAAAGACTCTATTAATTTGTGATTCTTAGCTAATGCTTGTTGAAATAATATGTTAATGAACTACAATATTATATTTCAATAGGGCATGCTTTCGATTAAAAATTAAACAAAATGACTTGATTAGAACAAAATAAAAAGTTTAGTGACTATAAAGGAAGAAATCAAACTTCAGCGACCAAATTATGACAAAAAACAAAGTTGAGTATTCTCCGATGAAATTTGCCCTAGAAATTAATTAGAAACTTATGACAACATTAATTTATGCGATTTAATTTATATTATTTTATAGATTATGGAATTGTTTATTATAATTTTTATTATTTCCTGTACTATGTATATGGTTTCTTTAAAGTAATAATGTTTTTTTAATATTTTTTGATTAAATTACATAAGTTACAAGTTATAGGTTAATCACATTTGTTACCGTTATTTTTGACAAATAAGGACAAATACGATTAAAATTAAGTTTAACTGGACAGAAATAAATACTTATAGAATTAATATTGAAATGTTACGAATATGAAAAATAAATACTCATTCGATACCAACGATTCTTCGTTTTTTTATTTTGTTATGTGAAATTCATTCTTGTTTTCTGTTTGAAAGGAAAAAGATGAATAGCGAGGAAACAAATCCCGGGAAAACTGGCTATCATATTGCGGCTTTTGTCACATCTTGTTTTCCCGGGAAAACTGGGGAACTGGCTGTGGTTCCGGAAAAGCTGGGTTTCTTTCTCCTACGCTCTGACTCACCCATCCATCCCCCGTTACGTTGCGGGACGTCTTTCTAATTAGAAAACAAAAATCAATCACTTCAGATTAACTGTTTGAGAGTGGGATCCAATTGCCGACCAATCAAAATTATGGATTTTGATTTTTCAATCCTATATAAAAACGGAGAAGATAAAGCTATGCATGCGGCGTGGGCTGGGGCGATAGTGAGGATGGGATGACAGAAAGTGGGGGCGGCATTAATAAGCAGCAGCTGCTTTACGCGTGTCAGCGGAGATAATTCTAGGGATGGTCCGTGGTTTGTCTCCACTCTCCATCCGTTGGCCGCTGCGTTTTGTTTAGATTTCAGAGAGACAAATCGGTATTAAATAACGCGCGTCACCACGCTGCAGCTCTTCCCCCCCCCCTCTCTCTCTCTCTCATCTTCTTCAGATGGGTGAAAAAATCGAGGATCTCTGATTTTCCATGGGTGAAAAAATGGGGACCTCTGAAATGCATCAATCAGCGCGTTAAAGGAACTGCACCCCAGAGAGACTCCGAAGATTTTTTTTTTAAAATAATTTAATAAAAAAAATTGGGATTTTGGTACGATCCGGTTTTGCGTGATAAACTTGGCATGAATTTGCAACTCGGGTTTATATATATATTTTTTAAATTTCTGTTAATTTAGCTAAAGTTATTTATTATGAATAAAATAAAGCATTAATTGATTGTATATTAAAATAAAATAGTATAGATATATTATTTTATTACATATTTTTATTTATTTGATGATCTAAAAAATTATTATGTTTTATTATTTGAAAGTTTTGTAAGAAATTAATGCCAAAACATAAATAAGAAAAAATAAAATTTTAAATCATAAACGAAGAAAAAATAAAGTATAGTCTTGCGAATAAAATAAATATATTAACTATAATTTGTTGAAAAAAATACATCAACGCCTACGAAACATCCCCTAATGAGAGACGGGATGTATGTGTTTCTTGGTCGGATTTCACGGCGAGAGCACTGGTGCTTGCGTCTCGTGCACTAAGGGTGGACAGACCACGAGTATCAGAGGTCCTAACACCCGGATCGAGGGTCATCTAATTCATCAGCTGAGAGTACGACATGGAATCTCCCTGAAATTAGTCGAACTCATCAATTGTCGGCTCCGGCGCCGGGTTAGGTGGGCCATGAGTCAGACGGTTAGCAACAGAGATATCAATATTCTTAGGATCCGTCCGAATACCTGTACAAGTAAATTACACACATTTAAATTAATTAAATTGACTAAAATCAATTAAATTAAAAAAATACCTATAAATTAAAATGGAAAAAATAAATATTGACTTATGAAAGTAAGTATCGCTGTGAAAATATGAGGATGTCATAAATCACCCATTAATTGTTTAATCTGACGCAATTCATGTTTGCTGAACCATGAATGCTCGGGCATCGTAAGCCAACCAATGGCGGTGGCTATATTCTTCACTAAATGGAACATTTGCACATATATTTGTTTATTCCAAGTTAAGTAAAGAGTTTAAGTAAGAATAAATAGTTTGATTAAATGGTATGAATATGGTACGTACGCCAACTCATCCACATGCTTCTCAGGGTGCGGTAATGACTGGCTCAAATGCTCTTCAGTGTTCATTCTGTACCAGATTACAGTCATCATCTTTTTGTAATAATACCCCATGTACGTATAGTGCTGGTCAAAGTCGTACGGTCGCGACTCCATGGTACACCCAAGGCAACTCATCGTGAAAAGGCAATGTATGGCGTCCAATTAACGTTTTCATCCCACAAATTCTCAAAATGATCCTAAAAATATCTGGGTCCTCCTTGTCGCATGGTGTACTTGAACAAGTGTCTTGTTAGCCATTTTACATCGTACGAAGACCGCAATCGAGGATCAAGACTATCTAGTGGAGGCTCCTCAGTTCTACACCTACACCATCAACAAAATATGAAAAATAAATATAATTATCTCAATTGAGATGAGTGATATAGATTTACCTCGATCTCCCGATCGGAAGTCGTGTCCACGATCACATCTGAAGTAGAAGCAAAGGACCGACTGTTCAATCTGTTGGCTCGAGACATGGCCGAGAAAAGTTGAAGTACAAGCAAAAGAGAACTGTCTGCGTGCAGTCATAGTCGTCATCTGATACGTTTAGCATGTTGTCAAGAAATGTCAAGTACATCGCCGACACTGAGTCTGCATTGTTGTTCAGGAACATCACAAATCCAAATAAATTCAAACAAAATATTTGTGTGTACCTATAAAAAAATTAGATCAAACATATAATAAATTCATGAACAGAGTAAAATTTATAGTAAAAATTATACCGTCGGACGATCTCGTCATCGGAGTAGGCAGACAACTCTTTAAAATGCTTCCGCAAAAGAACCGGATACTAAATGTTGAGAACTGAATGCACTCATTCTCTTTCCCCTGTTCTTTATCAAAAATGACCACATATTATCAGTGATATCGTCATAACTATATGGATCGTTATCCAACCCAAGAAGCATTTTCATCATCAGTCACCACTATTATTGGTTTTTCTGTATTTTTCTTATTTGAAAATTAGATTAGTAAAGTTCAAAAATAAAATATAAAATAACATATTAAAAATTTAAAATAGCTTTGATAGGCAATACTCATAGACAACACACGTCCTCCAATGTCACCGTCATCTCACCGACTGGTAGATGAAATATCAAAGTCTCTGATCGTCACCTCTCGACAAGCGCTGTCAGGAGTTATTTATCTAACTGAAAATCATCTATGATCGCTATCTGGTAGAGATCGAGTTGATACAAATATGGATCTATCTGCGCGTTGTATGATATTTTCGACGATATGCGTACAAACGGAGAGTGCTATGTGACTGCACAAAATTAGTTGCTACATATGATATGATAAAATTAATTATAAGGTATATTTTTTCACATTATATTATTAAAAATACTTATACCAATTTTGACCTTCTGTGACCTATGTTCATTTTTGGGTACGACAAGCAGTTGCAGATACTCTATTTTTCACTATAATTATTGAAAATATTTGCTAAAATTATAATTAAGTTATAATTTGGGAAAATTAAACTAATTATAAAATTAGTATAATTTGATGCAATTTGATACAATTTCATCAAATTTGATGCCAGGATACTCATACCATTTTTCAAACTCGGTTCTGGCTCCGCTGGGTAAAATCCAGGATACTCATACCACTTTGTGATTTTTTTTATTATTTTCTTTAATAAAAAATAATCTAGAGACTCGATCTCGATTTTGACGAAT
Organism: Schoenoplectus triqueter; assembly: GCA_964058805.1. Taxonomy (NCBI): domain Eukaryota; kingdom Viridiplantae; phylum Streptophyta; class Magnoliopsida; order Poales; family Cyperaceae; genus Schoenoplectus; species Schoenoplectus triqueter. The sequence goes on from CAXKVV010000809.1 coordinate 18,560, forward strand.
ACTACTAAATAACTATATTAACTCAGATCGTTGGATGCTTAATTTTCAAGTAGAGGCCGAACCGAAACCTAGCCGTCAGATTGAGAAAAAAATGAATTCATTTGATGGGGTGCCCATCATCTGTTAGTGAATCTCTTTCTTTTTTTTTTACTTCGTATTTTCACCTCCTTATTCTTTTACCACTCATCTATTTCACTAACCGACTATCTCCTCTCATGCACCTCATCTATTTCACCCACTACTTACCTCATCTTATCTATCACCTTTCGACCTTGATCTTACCTTTAGATCTTCATTTTATTGGGATGACAAAGTGCAGGTCGAATTGATGAGAAGGATAACTCCAACTAAAACTGTTATGTATGTTGATCTCTCTCATCCGTTGCTCTTTCTTAAGTCGTCGACCTCTCTCGTCCGTCACTCTTGGACTATCAACTCTCTTATCCTTTGCTCTTAAATCATCGACCTCTTCTGTCATTTGCCTACAATGTAAGACAAATATCTTCATTAGCTGTCCATCATTTTCGACTTCACTGCCTCACCGGCTGTTTACTTCCCCGGCCAACTCATTCTCGCCATTTACTTCTCAGAACAAAAGTTAATTTAGGACAATGAGAATGTATCTTTTGAACCACTCCAAACTAAAATTAAAAACAATATAATACCATTTGATTGGGTTTATTAGCTGATGGATTTAAACTCTTATATTGTCTTTTTAAACAAATATGACAATTATATTTAGTTCTACTATAAATTGCTAGGTGGGTTTTAAATTATTAGTGTTTGGAGTTAATTTTATTTAGCTTATTTTATATTTTATTATGTAATATGTAATGATTTAATTAATAAAACATGTTTATAGGTTTTCACTCAAAAAAAAAACTTCAGTCTGGTGGCCACAAATCTACTCTCTACAATCTACAGTCTATGTGTACCCTCTTTCATTTATGCTTTACTTGAGAGAATGAAAAAACGTGTGTCAGAATCAAAGGGAATGATAGAATGAAGAAAAATCGATCGAATCCTGAGCAAAAAGGCGGAAAAGATAAGAAAGGGAGAGTGAAAATTAATAAGAATACTCTCGCGTTGATTTTTCATCAAAATTTTCACTCAAATTTGAAAGTTCAAAAACATATTACTCTTCGCTCTCATCATATCTTTCATTTCATAATTATAGCTTTTGTTTTAAAATTTGATAGTGTTTTTAATTGTCTCTAATCGCTTGTTGCTAGCATTTAGTTGGCCTCTAATAAAAGCATTATCTTTACCTTTGGAGTTAGAAATGGCTGACAAATTGAGAATTTCTTCCACTTCATTATTTAGATTTTGAGGGGTTGAATCTTCATCAGAATTAACTTCTTCAACTGCTTCATTTAGCCTTCATTTTTTGTTACCAATCTCATTAAGGCTTTGTTGTATTTGGTAATGAACATCTGGTGGCACTTTTTTGCACAATCCGACATCTCCTCTTACACCCACTAGATATTTTTTAAATCAATTTATATCACCACCTTCAAATGACTTTTGGCAATACAGACAAGTAATTTAACAACAACATATTATGTACAATAGCCCCAGACAAGATCTGTTCTACCTTTTGTGGCAGTTCTCGGAGAAGAAAAATGTACAGTTCCATTTTCCTCAATAATTTACTGACATTGTTTAACAACTTGAAAAATGATGGAATAAATAAGTTTATAAGAGATATATTCCATACTAATACAAATCACACATATATCAGGACAAACAAGTTAAAATTAAATGATTCAAGTAATTAAGAAATTGAATATGCAAATGACCTCATACTACTGAAAAAATATTTACTTGGGCATTTCAACAATTATCTTGAGTTAAAACCTTGACTGAGACATTTCATCAAACACGTAGAAAGCATTTACCTTTTTTTCTTGCATGAAGACAAATTAAATATAAAGTTTTTATATACCATCATTAGAACTGTACTATATGAAGAGCGTGAAGTGAATTTTTGTAATTCAATTTAAGGTTATTATGTATAAGATTTATCTACTAGTTATTAATTTTTAAATAAAAGAAACTAGATATAATGCTTAAAATTTTAAATACTAAGCACCATCTAGAATTCACTCATAGGATAATTTACTTACTGCTTGGAGCAAGAAAAGTGAAGCTTCTCTTTGCGTGTTTGCAGTTGGCACTTGGATGTTTCTAGGTAGAGTGGTACAACTTTAGAATTTGGAGGAATGACACGATGACTCATAGTAAGAGATAAAATTATGATAACAATTAGAATATTTACTTGATTTTCTTCATAAATTTGCAAAGAATCGCCAACTTTTATTCCCAGTCTTACTAAAGAAAGGCGAGATATTTTATCGGAGACAGAACGAGAAAGAGAAAAGATGAGAAATGGATCAAATACGCAGAAAATCCGGATTTCTAGACAGACAATTCAACTGGTTTTTATTAAAAATCAGACGGTTCAATCCATTTTGGCCGATTCAGTTGCAGAAGATATCTATATCTATATCCATTTTGGCCGATTCAGTTGCAGAAGATATCTATATCTACATTATTATATAAAGCATCTAAGAATCGGAGCTTCATTTTTTATCATAATATTTTTTTTATTATACCCATTTTATCCCTCAATTAGATGGATAATATTTTATTTTTGATTGATTGAACGTATGTGAATGCGTCCATTGATCATCTCTTTTTCTCCATTTCTTTCCCATATATACTATTATTTTCATAATATTTTTTTTATTTAGCAACCTTGTGTATATTTGATAAAAAAATTAATGGTGATAATATATGTTAGAATAATTTACTTTTTTTGTCATAAAAATCATGAATCATTAACTCTTATTGTGCAAAACTCTCATCCAAAATTAAATATAGTCTTTATTATAGGTTTTCTCTATAATTTGGTGAATTTATAATTTAATATTAAATAAATATGAATTTTTTTATCTTATAATATTTTAATATTTAAATAAAAGAATCTGCTGCAACACGTGGTATATAGCTAGTACATAATTAAACCGGAAAGATATACGGGTCCGGTTTTTTCCGGTCATACCATCCGATTTGGTTTGGTTCGGTTCGGATAACACTGATTTGGAGACATTTATGTGTCGAATGAAAACAGATGTTTTCTTGCTTTTGACTTGTTATTTATTTATTTATTTCTTTAAAAGTAGAGCCTGCGGCATCAATTTACTAAGGTCAAATGCAATCGTGATTGTAAAATCATATTTCGGCTCTAATCTCTAAGCCTTAAATTATTTTTTTAAAGCCACTGTAACCGTGACAAACAAAACAATCACAAACTTATGTTGACGATAAAAAAATCGAAGCATATTTATATCCACGTTCTATATTTTAGGGTTTGATTCCATTAATAATTCTCTCTATACTTATCAGCAAAAAAAAATCATAATTTAAAAATATCGAAAAGCTATTGTACTTTATTAAATTTATTAAGATGAGTGATAATTTCACTCGTCAGCACAAAATATTAAGTATACACATTTTTAAAAAATACATAATTTTCAAGTTTCAAAATATATACTTTTGAAAAATATTTATACTTCACACTGTGTATAAATGTGATGTGCAGATACGGGTGCAAAAGGATCGAATATGACTAGATAATAGTCAAAATCATATTCATATTCATTTTAATTTTATAAAGACGAATATGAATATAAATATGGATATTTTCTGGTAAGAATATGAATAAGGATAATATATATAAATTATCAAGGATAAACATATAATTTGCTTAAAATTTATAAAATCTATTAAAATGTACAATAAAATAAGTTTTTTCATTCTATTCTTTATTTAAAAATATTAAAATTCATAATACGGATATGGATAATTCTTGAAAATTATTTTCGTACCATTTTCCGTCCATTAGATACCTTATCACATTTAATTTTTTGAATACGAATTGGATACAGTCGTATATTATCTGCATAAATTTGTATCCGTATGAGCAAAACTTAATATGCAAGAATAATGTTCGATTCTTCTTCATTAATGTACCGTGTTATTTTAGATGTCAATTGTTACAATATATAAACATTCATTTTCGACACAAGTATTATTATTACTTTTACTTTTTAAAGGTCAGTAATCAATCGACAAATATCATTCCTGTCTGTTTTAGTTTTGGTCAAAATAACGGATGATAGACAAATCCTGTTTTTGAAAGAAAATGGAACAACAGATAACATATGAAAACTAATTATAACCTCATTTAAATTAAAATAAACTTCATACAGCAAAGAATGCATATGATCACCGCCCCTCTTATTATCTAAACAGGGACATCCAAACCAGCTGCAGAGGAGGGAAAACTTATTTTTGGGAATTCACATCCGGTGCAATATTTTTTTTTTTTGTGTTGAAGGAAACGTGTACTTAATTATTCTATTTTTTCTGTGACAGCGATGTAACAATTTTTTTTTATGTATAACGAATGGGCTTCACTAAATAATACATCTGAATTTAAATTAGACCGTTCAATCTTATCTGATGTTTCAAAAACTATAGCAGCGATGATAGTATTTTC
>CAXKVV010000810.1:0-23617 GCA_964058805.1 Schoenoplectus triqueter
GGTTGTTGGTATGGTAGTAATTGAGTATGAGAAATTTAGCTATCATCACTTATAATTTGCGCAATATCTGAAATGGCTGATATGTCGGCATTTGATTAGTATGCCAGCACTTGATTTGTTAGTATTTCCGAGTACTTATTAGTATGTCAGATGAGATTGTTAGTATTTCTGAGTACTTGTTAGCCTCATAAGCTAAATTTAGTACCAGTGATAGAACACTAAACATAGCCTTGAGCTCTTACCTTCCTAGTTTGTTGGATGTTCCTTTGTTGGTTGTTGTCTTGCCTTGTAGCCTTATTGTTGTAGCCTGGACAGTTGCTCTTTGGCTCCTTGGATCTCAAGCAATGAATTTATGTGATGATAGAGTTTTTGAATGTTTGTATATTTAGCCATTGGTTGAGGAATGATATATCATTGGCTGAGATTGGTATATCTGAGAAATGAGCTTGAGAATATTTAGCTTTGCTGGCTTGTTAATTATTAGTATGTTTAAGGTATTTAAATATTTTAATTTGACCGGTAGTTGTAATATGTAAGATATGGGTAATATTTGAGAAATTAGTTTGAGATTTGGGTTGTAATATATAAGGTATTTTGATATTTTAGTTGTTGATTGTTGTTGATTGCTAGCTTATTAATTTTGATTATCGATATTTAATTACTGGTATTGATTGTTAATTATTTACTGATATATGGCTTGCAAATTGTTTACTGGTACTTGCATTATTTTATAAACGATCACAAAATCTTGATTGGTTCTTTCGTTTATTTTGTTTGAATCAACGAAACAGTTAACGCAACAAAATTTATTTGCGTTTCCTTAACGCAACAGTTAATGCAAAAAAAAAATCGTCTCTTCAACGAAATGGTTAACGCAAACATTTATTTTCGTGATCATTACACTGATACCCCTAGTGACGAGCACCCCAATACCTGATTATTTATATAATTATTTATTTTTAAATATAAAATGAATAAAATACCATTCTATGCCTATACATAATAATTGAAATATTTATGTTTCATAAATTTTATAACAAAAAAAAAAACAAAAACATAAGGAGTCAATTATGATAAATAATATATTTGCTATGTCATTTTTAGTCAGGTTTTATATATTTTATTTTTACCATAATCATAAAAATAGTTATATAAATAATTAAAATCAATAAAATTCTGTTTAGTAAATATGATGTGAAACATTATTAGCTTAAAAAGTAGTTTATTCATTTTAAATTGATTTTGAAAACTAAAAGGTATTATAAAAGTAAAAATAAAATTTTATTATCAATTTTAACTATATATTGTATATTTCCTATAGAAATAAGTAAAGCATATAAATAAAAAAAGACAATAAATATATTATGTATCGTGAACATTGAATTAATTCATATTTCTCTAAATAGTTATCTTTCATTGTAAATTTTAAATTCATAAATATATTATGTATAGACATATAAGAGTGTTTTGCTCATTTCACATTTAAAAATGAAGAATAGTATCACCTACTGACAACATATACCAGGTCTGCATAGCCAATATACATAATACTTTCCATAATATCTGTACTCTAATATTTGTAATACATAATACTTTCCATAATATCTGTACATAATACTTTCCATAATATCCGTACACTAATATGATGCGCTAGTTGCCCACAATGTTCTCTTTTTCTGATACTGTCTAACTTTCAGCCTGCACATATATAGACCATCAATATATATGTGTTTTCTGGAAGCATCCACCATTATTGAGTGTGACATATGTTGTAGTAAGTTAGTAACTATGTGAAACTTTACATGTGCCAAACTGCATATCTCATCCCACTGGTAGCCACCTTCCACTCTTCACCACTTGGAGACCACGAACCACCCCCAATTTTCATGCACAACTTATCTCCAATCATTGCAGAATATAAATCTGGTCGAACCTCGATAATTTTTATGGTTGAACGGCTGTGTATATCTTGGCTTCTCCTGATTTCTATCTTCAAGAAACATAGATTTAGAAACCATAAATGCTGGCATTTGTCAGAAAGGAAAAACAAAAATGGGGCATTACCAGTTTAGCAATCTGGTCATGGATGGAGTTGCCCCAGTCATAGAAGTGGTCGTAGAAAACAGTTGGAATACCAGGGTGAGTGAGTATATATGCATATCCCTGGAAAAGAGGCAATCTAATCACTCACACATTGCGGCAAATGATAACATGATGTCAGACACTAGAATTATAATTGGAAATATAAAGTATAACACAACACTAAACAGCAATAAAATGTGAAAACTTGCCTCCATAATGTGCTCAGATGGGAAAGGCCAGTGACTCTGGAAAAGCATGACCAGTAATATACATTAGATGTTTTTGCCATAAATTTCTGGAATACCTGTGAATTACAGCTATCAAGACCAGTACCTGAGTTGAACCAGTGTCATGGTTTTCGACAAATGTAACAGCTCTCGAAGGCCACCATCCCATGATGCCAGGTGGTTTCCCTTGAATATCTCTCAGTCGCCACATCTGCCCTTTCACTGCTTCCTATTTCTCAACCAAGTGGGTTCTAAGTTCATACCAGATAGAGATCTATGTGAAGGTAATAGATAGAAAGAAGGAAAAATCCTGTTGCCAACCTGAAGAATGCCCTTTGTGGTGAAATCAAAGGCAGCACAAAGCCCACCAGTACAGTCAATCCAGTTTATTATCCTTTGTCTGTGGTTGTCTGTTTGGTAAAAAATTACTACATCATCAAGAAGAATGGAGAAACAGTTCTAAAATTTCAAGAACTCATTCTAGGTTATAGCAGCCTCCACATTACATAAGAAAATAATTATATTGCCGGTTGTGTTAACTCCTTGCTTACTACAATCACAAGAACAGAATATAGTATTTCCTACCTTGATTGGAGTTCAGGGTGCTGCCAGTGGGACTATACTCACAGTTATCCCAGTACTCCCCAACAGAGAACATAGGTTTAGATTCCTCTAGATATTCCTTTACAAACTCGGGGGAATATCTGTAATTCAATTAAAATATTAAAGTTCTAAAAATGCGCAACAAAAAAGGGCCGATCACCACATATGAATATCTCAGTATACTTCGTATTCATTACCCTTTAGCAAAATCAAAACGGAAGTCCTGAAACCCCACATCTTTGCGTAGCCATATCAGCCATTGTATTATATCTTTTCTGACAAATGATTGTGTGTGGTCTATATTGGGTGCACCCTCAAAATTCTCTCCAGTACTTTTATTTCCCTGTGCAGAAGTAAACCAATTGAATATAACACATACATCAACCACTCAAGCTCGACACCATCTTCTTATGTTCTCGAAGGATCAGGATCTGTTGACAAAAACTTATCTCGACAACACTTCTTCAAATTATGGCAATAGCATGAAACACAAAGTATAGAGCTATTGTTTTCTACACAGATTGGTTGTGTATCAATTTCTATGCAATTTTAATATCAATTGCTTTTTCATCAAATGTCAATAAGTACTGTAACAAACTTCATGCCATGCAATGAATGGTGATACTTGTATCAAAATTTTATTTTTATGGCGTGTATGAAAGATAGAATGTAGGTTACATTCCATTTGTCGGATTTTAAAATTATCAAGTCATTTTTCCAATGTTGTCAAGGTTGCCAACTAATCCACAGCCAACAGTTTCCCACCCTTTTCAAAGGATGCAGAGACTGACAATACTTGTAAGAAATTTTGGAGAACCAAGACAAAATAAAATGTCCAAATTTTTTTGGAGAAATTTTTTTGGTCAATAGTTCAGCTTGCAATGTAATGTTTATTTATGCGACTAAGTCAGAAAGACAGCATCTCCCATCAGAGCTTTAATCATTCATTTATATGGAAATAACTACATAAAACCCCTACATACACGTAACAGACAAGAAGTAATTTAGTCTACTATTTTCAAAAGGAATTTTTTTTACTATATGCACATCAGGAACACTAACAAAGTTCTGGTCCATGCGAACTTGACCAAACTCTTCAGGGGACTGTTATTCAAACTAGTAAACTTTTCTCGAAGATCAGCCTCTCACTGATCACCTTTGAATGAATAAGATGTTACAAAAAGGAAAAGAAAAAAAAAACTGTTGGAGGGTACAACTTCTTCTTTTTGTTTTTTTGGGATGGGGACCAGGTGAGGGCTGGGGGGAGGCAGCAGTACCGCACTTCCACAGTTACATTCAAATCTTTCCCTGAACTAATTTAAAGTAGTCCTGATCTTCAACAAAGGTGAAAGAAATTACCAATCCCCCTGAGCAAGAAGTTACAGCATGTTCATCCCAAGGCATTGGAATGCCATCATACCTATTGTGCACTCCATCATGGCCTTGAGTGGTTCCACATCTGTGATTAATTACCACATCCGCCATTGCTCTGATCTTATGCTGGATCATTTGAGCCAGTAAAGCTCTGAGCTGATCATGGGACCCATAACAGGAATTGAGTGAGTACAGGTTCTGGGGCAAATACCCTGAAAATTAATAAAGTACCAATTAACCAATGAGAACAAGGATTTATACTCATGAAGCTATTTTTTTCAAAAAAAATTTAAAAAGGTTACCATCTGGTGACAGGGATTGAGTTGGTGGAGGCAACCATACAGAGGTGAATCCTGATCTGGCAAGGTCTGGAATTTTATTGGCCAGATGCTCCCACCAATTGTTTTTCTTGGACTCCCAGTTGAAACCCTATGGGAAATATGGTCAACACTTAATCAAAATGTATAGCAGTAGAGAGAATAAAAGAAATTTAACATGAGTCCATGAATATTCACCTGGAACAAGATCTCTCTTTCATTTTTAATTATTCCTCCTAGCACAATGAAGAATAAATAAATAAATAACACTCAGCTTCTCACAAACTGTAATGGAAACTCATGAACTAATAATTCACACACTTACCAGATCGAGGAGTTGTTTCTTCGAAACTTCTAGCAGAAACCTGAATTAGTTTACTGTATTAAAATAACAATCTAATTATCACAATCAAGCAGTAAAGATGTGCTGGTTGATGGAAGAAGCGCTGCTTACACTATCCGTCTGTCCCATATTTGACAAAATTATTGAAATATGCAACGATCGGCAAGCTAACAAACGAACCCTGCATTAAAAGACAGCACATCATGAACAAACTAGTTAATGAATGGGATGATATCCATTCAATCTGTTACACTGCCTGAAAAGAAATAAAACATTCTTTACCAAATTAGCAAATCTCAACGATGCAAATGGAAGAACGAAGAGCTGACAAGCAGGTGGCGATAATGCGCGAAGCCTTTCTCCGATCCTCAGAGAAATGATACGTCTGAATAGTCTAGTTGCGTTTCTCCAGCTTATTCTTTTCCTTCGCGCGAAGAAGCGTCAGCTGACATTCCGACAATTAAAATAAATAAATGGGCCTTAAAAGAACCTTCCTCAGATGTCATATTTTGGGCTTCTTATAGTCCGAGACCGAAAATGTGCAAAACAATGTCGCTTCACTCTTCTATTTTCTTGCGGTGGTGAAGTTGTCGGGGCGATAGTCCGGAAATACTCTCGTTCTAATTTAGGCCTTAGAACTTGCGCAGTTGTGCCTCTCCATCTTCTCCAGTTTCGTGGAGATCCCACTCGCAGTAGTTCAAATCGTGGGAGATATTCTCTTTCAATCCAACGGTTAGTAACTCCATTTTCTAGTCTCTAGGGTTTAGCGTTCCACTTATCACTTTCCCATGGAAGAAACCCTAGGAAATAATCACATGGCGTCGCCTCCTTCCTCACCCCCGCTTGCTAAGAAACCCAAGATGTCGACGACTACCTCCGATACCGATCCGGAGCCTGAAAATGAAATCGAATCCAACCCGGATTCCTCGATCGTCCCTTCGGCCGTGCCCTCCGAGCGTCCTCGCCGGTACAAGCGGCGAAAAGTCGCGATCCTTCTAGGGTACTGTGGTCATGGCTACCAAGGGATGCAAAAGAACCCTGGCGCGAAAACCATTGAAGGAGACCTAGAGGAGGCGTTCTTCCATGCTGGCGGTGTGCCGGAAGCTGACAGGGGGGCGCCACGTCGGTATGATTGGGCTCGTGCGGCCCGTACTGACAAAGGCGTGAGCGCTGCTGCCCAGGTCGTTTCAGGTCGGTTTTACGTTGATCCCCCGGGGTTTGTTGATCGGCTCAATGAGCTGTTACCTGATCAGATTCACATATTTGGGTACAAGAGAGTTACAAACGCATTTAATGCAAAGAAGTTTTGTGATAGGAGACGGTATGTTTATCTTCTTCCAGTATTTGCCCTCGATCCAAGTGCACATCCTGATAGAGAGGCTGTCATGGCAAGTGTTGGTAGTGGGAATGAACTTGCAAAGTGTGTAGCATGTTCGGAGAGAGGAAGGAAGGTGCCAGGACTGATGGGTCATGACCCAGTCAAATTGAATGGGGCATTGGTTTGGTGTGAAGGCAGTGGTTCTGATTTGAAATCAATGAATGCTGATTTGACTAATGAAGTTGTGAAGCAAGGTGAAAATGGGAAATTAGAATCTGTTAATGATGATATGTTAAAGGCTGAAGCAGAAAAAAATACAGAAAAGGTAGAAGATGTAGCAGCAGTTAATACTAATAAGAGCCAGTTCTGTTATGGTGATGCAGAGAAGCAGAGGTTTAATAAAATTTTGAAAAATTACGAGGGTACACACAACTTCCATAATTTTACAACGAGAACCAAGGCCGAGGATCCCTCTGCCAGGAGGTATATTATCTCCTTCACTGCTGATAGTGTGGTTAGTCTAGAAGGGATTGATTTTGTGAAGTGCGAGGTGGTTGGTCAAAGTTTTATGTTGCACCAAATTAGAAAAATGATTGGGCTTGCTGTTGCAATTATGAGAAACTGTGCACCAGAGTCATTAATGGAGGTTGCATTCAGAAAGTAAGTTCTCTTCTCATTTTCCTTTGGACTATTGTAACTCAGGAGAAGTTATTTTGTTAATTCAAACTGAGAATTCGTTGAGCCAGAATTGTTGGATATTACTGATAAGTTTGATTGTTCTCTTTTTTTTTTACTACAATATTGTTTGTTTTTATTGGGGGCTCGAGGAAAACATTAGTTTCTTTTCAGCAGTATAAATGGGAACATGCTTAAAGATATTTACAATTATGTTGTTTCTTGGTACAGAGATGTGAGCATAAATGTGCCAACAGCACCAGAGGTCGGCTTGTTTCTGGATGAATGTTTATTTAGCTCTTACAACAAAAAGTGGAAGAGTTCACATGAAGAGGTGTCAATGAAGGATTATGAAAAGGAGGCTGAGGAGTTCAAGATGAAGTTTATTTATCCTCATATAGCATCTATGGAGCACAAAGAGGGAGCTGTTGCATTGTGGCTTCATTCTCTAAACTGCAGAAATTACCCTGATTTTAACTTCTTGGAGACAAATGGCAAGATTGTAGGTAAAGAAGAAACAAAGGAAGAGACTTTGGTGATTGAAGAATTGAAAGAAGAGAGCTTGGGTCAGAAAGAAACTGAGAACTTGAATCTGGGTCAAGAAGAAATGGAGGAAGAGATATTGTGGCGAGGAAGAAATGAAGGAAAAGAAAATTGTGTGAAGAAGATTGAAGGAAGAGAAAGTGAGTGAAGAATAAAAGGAAGTAAAACTGGGTCAGTAATTATGCATTCACTATTATTATGTTGTGAGGTAAACATCCAGTTGTCTGGCTTTGTTCTTTCAAATATCTTTTTTGTTCTTGTTATTTTTTTTTAGAACGGAATGCATTTTCTTGTATTACATAATAGCCTGAATATATTGCTTAAGTACTTTGATATTTTTAATAGAGACTGTCATTTCAAATCCACTGGGTATTTGATTTAGGATTGAAGACATCTGTTTTTTAAAATCTGTTCCTGCATACTAACCTGCAAATCAGAGAAAACTAGCAGCCACTAATTTCAAAATTATCATTGCCTTCTTAGCTACACAAGATCACATACACATAGGACTTCTTAAATTGGGCCACCATGTGGTCCCACTAGTCATACCAAAGAAAATTTAGAGCTATAAAACACATCTAACATGAATAACTTCCTAGAAGATGACAGGCAATCTTGGCTGTTTACCACTGTTGAGGAGGTGATCATCATAGAAAATTTTCAAAAATGTTCCACCTTTTCGAGTCCATCTCCATCTCCATCTCCACACTAACAGGTTTAACAATTCCATAATCCCAAAGGGGGTGGATCTCCAGTGTCCCATCATGCTCAGTTATCATGTATGGCCTCAGGTACTCCACCCGACCAATGTACTTTCATCTTTGCATACAGCCTGTGAATGAAACTACATCAATTGACTTGTCTGTGCAACTGAATTATTAAATGAGTGTCAGAATTGAGAATGGACAAGTACTGTGGGCTGAAGAAGATGCAGCCAAAGGTGAAAAAAAAAGATGTCGAACTGTAAACCAGGATGCATGAAGAACAGCTTACGAATATATTCACGAACAGTCCCGGGCACGAGTTCAAGTACAGAGCGAAGCACAAACAAGCTAGGAAAGTTGTCACTATGGCTCACCCGTGTGTGGATACTATAACAAAGGTTTTTTCCTTTAACTGTGGCTAAATACGCTTCTGCAGATACCCCTTGAGCACGACCTCCACTGACTCTCCTTTCAATATGTTGGCTGCAACTTTATTTGCATGATAATCAGATCAAGTATTATTCTAATAGTGAATATGATATGGTATGGGTACATACTGGGAAATATTTGCTGACGGTGCGGAGGATTGGACAACCCTTTTTGTTGGGGCCTTGTATTTTGATCACCTCTGAATTCTCCAGCAGCAGCTCATTTTCAGTAAGTTTACTTGGGAAGCATTCTCAGGGCAAGTCATGGCCGTTTTCAATTTATATTTCTGTGGTAGCTTGGTGGGGGAGGAGAGATACCGGGCATATATAGGGAACTTCCTGTAAGGGTGTTTATGACAATTGATGAGCAGTTTATCCTTATAAGGAGATCAGGTTTTAATAGGAATCTTCGAACTTTAAGGAAGAATTGTGACTGTTAATATTTGCAGACAAATACATAAAAAATAATATTCGAAGAGCATAATACCCATGTTTTATTGAGGAAAAAAAGAGAAGGATTTCTTCTCAAGTACTCAAAAAATGGTCAGGATCAATAACAGGGCTCTTAAGAAAATCATACATTGACCTTGTGATTAAATTTGAAAGGTTGAAATCACGACAAAGATTTTAGTAGAAACTACTTTCTTTTAATTTCGTGTCATTCTATCAGTGATGCGCCGCAAACAAATGATTAACCAGAGACCATCAATCAAAATAATAATTCTTTTAAGTGAAAATAGTTAACAAAGGAAGGAAAATAATCCACAGCCTCATTCATATCCTTAGATTTTTTAAAAAAGTATTTCATTCTTTCTAGTGGCGTGGTGTGGTTTGTTTTAGCAATTTAAGTTGCAATTGAACCTTTAATAATAAAAAAAACATTTTCGTGATTAATATCTTTGACCAAAGTCGTCAAACCATTCTACTTATCAAGCAGAAGAAATGACGTGGATATATAATTAATTTGTTCTAAGAATTCGGTTGCACACCCATATTTCCATAATCTGATTTCGATGTCAAAATAATCTAATTTTTAATACGCGGGTTTAAACAATAATAGGGTACATTTTAAAATTATATTATGAAAAATATTATATACTAGTGTTCAATCCATTTCTAATCAAATTAAAATTTCCTTTTTAGATAAAGATGAAGTCTAAGTCAGCTAATTATGTTCACGATAACTTCGCAATTCCGATGTAAAACTTGCAGTCTCTGATGAAGAGCTGATCAATAAATTTGAAATTTATAATTCTTTCTGATTGGTTAGATTAAGTAAATCTCATTCTTTTAGAGGAGACGACAGTATCAGGGGAGTGTTGCTAAAAGCCCTCTTTCTTCTTCTTCAAAATAAATAAATAAACAGAGTTATATAATTTTATTTGGGTATCTATTATAATCTAGAACCTTAAGACCATTATCTTAGTTCTATTAGACATGATTCTCTAATAGTGTTGCAAACAAATCAAATTCGATCGATTACTAGTGTTTGAGTTTGATTTGAAATAATTTCAAATTAAATTGAACTCAAACTAGTTCATTAAAACATTATCAAACCGAACTAATAAAAAATCTAATCGAACGAATTGAACTCAAACTAAAATCGAATCGAACATCAAATAAATTATGAATTATAAACTTTTCGTCCTATTCTCTAATATGAAAAATCAAATTAATTAATTTTGACCCTAAAATTTTCCAAACTTTTGTACGGTTTTATGGCATTAATTAATTCAAGGTACGAAGAACTTCCAAATTTGCTAAACAAAGTGCCAAAGGATCCGCCATGTATTAACAAAATTTAAGATGAACATGCATGTCCAATAACTTATTCTCCAGCGTACATTTGTGAAATAAAAAATAAAACATTTATCACATTGGTTTGTGAAAATTAACCATCACTTAATGTAAACATTAATATTATTGTAATAGTTATTTTTCATTGCTAGTTATCAAAATTAAAAATAATTTGAAATTATCATTATACTTTATTATAGAATTTTAATTTTCGCATCCTCAACTCAAAAGACTATAAACAACGAAAATTCTACAAATAAATTAAAATGATTCAATAATCGTTCAATTTAAAAAATAGAAAATAATCATCACACTATTAAGTTCTAAAACACAACACTAACAACTTTTGCATTCTTTCTCCTTCAAACAATATTATGTTTTTACCATCTTTGAGTATTGAATGTTGATCGTCTGTCCTTAACCAAATTAAATGTTGATAATCTACGTTTGTCTTAAAAGATAGTTCTAAATTATATATGTAACCTTTTGGAAGTATGACAAACAATAGACTAATAGACGTAATCCGAATTTTTGCATCCCATAAGATTTTCATATAAATAATTTAATGAGTATGATAAATTAAAATTTAAAGATAATTTGATATACTTTTTTAGTTAAGATCTCGGTATCTTTATTATATATATATATATATATATATATATATATATATATAGAGAGAGAGAGAGAGAGAGAGAGTTTGTCTATTGTGCTTTCAGTAGCACTTCGGCCGAAATGCTACCAGTCCAAATTTTAATTTAAATATCTCAATAAAATTTTTATATTATAATCTTATAGAATACTAATTTTTATTGTGTTTGGAATTAATTTATTATGCTTAATGATTTTTGAAAGATAACTCTAAAATAATAGAAAAATAATAAAATTTGTATGTAAAAAATACTTAGTTTCTAAAAATTATTAAGTATAGTAAACTAACTCCAAATACGATAAAAAATAGTATTTTATAAGATTATGATATAAATATTTTATTGAGCTACTTAAATTAAAATTTAAACTGGTAGCGTTTCGGCCGAAGTGCTACTGGAAGCACAATAGACAAACTCATATAGAGTTTGTCTATATATATATATATATAATATTTTTGGGGAGGGAGGATGTAACAGTAAAACTAGAGTACAATTATCATAAAATATATTAAATCTGTAATAGTATTATTTTTCTATAATAACATAGAAAAGCTGTTGGATAATTTAATCTTTTCTTACTCCAATATATATGAGTCATACCGAAATTTAGAGGGCTATTATCTTGGTCCCTTGAATTAAAAAAATGATTATAGAAAAAAATGTTAAAGAATATGTTTGTCACAACTTAATAAATTAAAATCTCCTGACATATTCCTCTAAATTTAGATGTGAAGCTTGTAGAAGAGAAAACATCAAATAGATACGATAATCAACGCACAATTAATTAATGCATCAAATTTTTTTTCCGAACCAACTTCGTTTTTGTTACGATATGGGAAAATTTTCAGTGGAAACAAATAAATTGCTGGGTTGCTAACTAAATTGTCTCGTTCTTCCGGTTTCTTCGCCTTCCTCCGGTCTCCACTTTTCTCATCTTCAGTTTTTATTAATGATAATAATAATTATTAAATTAATATTATTAAAAATAAGAGTGAGAACCGTAAAATTTCAAATATATGAATTACAGCATGTCACTGTCAGTGGCGCGTTTCATCCAAATCCCGCGCAAGTGAGATGGAGAGGCGCTGTGCGTTTTGTATATATAAAAAGCAAACGCGCCACTGACAGTGACGCGTTTCGTAAAAATAATGAAACGCGCCACTGCCAGTGGCGCGCTGCCATTCATATATTTGAAATTTTACGTTTCTCACTCTTATTTTTAATAATATTAATTTAATGAAACTTATTATTACTAAAAATTGTCTCATCTTTCCCAGTATTTTCTTCCTCCAGTCTCCACCTATCCTAACATTTTCTTCCGATTTCTTTGCCTTCCTCCAGTCTCCCACCTCTTCCGTCTACTCCATCAACTTCATTGTGTTCTCATTGCCTAGTCATCATCGACAACAACTCATAAACCTCTGCCCCTCTCGTGGCGACACTCATGGTCTTTCCACCCCTCTCGCTCGTGGTGGCCCATTGTCCTTCTTGATCTTTTCATCCCTTTCATAGTTATCATGGCAGCGCTCAAGACCCTCCTCATGGCTCTTGTGACAGCGCTTGTGGCCCATCATGGCCTTTTCATCCTTCTCATGGCCCTCATGGTGTTTACGACCCTCGCCGCTTCTCCACCTTTCCGACAGTGATCTCTCGTGGCTCTCACACTCCCATCACCAATGTCTCAAGACTCATTCCACCCACTACAGGAAAGATGTCTTTTCACATCGACCAATACTTATTCGCATTGGATTTTAATATTCACATTGGTTTTTTAAAGCATTCGCATCAGCAAAGCATTAGCACATCGCCCTGTTGATGCAAAAAATGATTTGCATCAGCATGATTCATGTCAAATATGTTTATTAGGATCGGTTTCGTCGATGCAAATATATTCACACGACATTTCTTCATGCGCATTGGCCTAGCCAGAACAAAAGAAAATATTAAAATCGGGTTGGTCAATATCAATAATTTTCTATTATGTTTTGTAAAAAAATATTAACATTAATAACAATATTCCTTAAATATTATTAATGAAGTATGTCTTATTTCATGCAAAAGAAAATGATGGGTTCCCCTAAATATTTCAAGCTATATTTCATTCAAATAAAAAGCTTCAGTTGGACTGCCCAAAATATAGTCTGTGTACCTATGTATATGTATATGTATATTTATTAGATGAAGAATATGACAAACATATTTTTTAGGAAATATCTTATCGTCCATGATAGGATTTAGTGATCGAGTAAAATAATCAATTGACTTTATATTATTACTAGCATTATCGAATGAAATCGAAAAAAAATTGTCTTCTAAATTTTTTTTAAATTGAATTTTTATAAAACACTAATAATAGATTGGTAAATGATTTGTGCATTATGCAAAAAATCCATGATATGAAAACATAAAATGGGCAGTAACACAAGAGTAACCAAGATCGTGTTTACCAACAGTCCAAATATCGGAGGTAATTGAAACGTTGCTTATCCAAACGTTGCCAATAAATTATTCTTACATTCGTTATTGTTTACCCCTGAAAGGTCGAAGGAAGAAACACAAGAGAAAAGCCAAGATCAAACCCTGAGAGCTGAAGTAGTACAATCCATGTACAACAAAGAAGTGTGTCAATGCCAAGCCAGTATTTTTGATACAGCCAATCACAAGAAATCTCAATGTGATTTTGCTTTCAAGGCTGACCAGGTGCCAAAGCTGTGAGCAACCACCTGATCAAGCCAATGTTTGTGTCAATTGTTGACAAGTAATCAACTATTGACCAAATCACCTTCATGAATATGGATTGAAAGTCAATTTCACAAGACTGATCAGGTGACAAAGCTGTGAGCAACCATCTGATTAAGTCTAGATTTGTATCAATTATTGACAAGTAATCAGCTTTTGATCAAATCAAACCCTAATGAACATCAATATAAGTCTAATTGATGTTAAATTAGGGTGGTTTCTGCAAGAGAATTTTATTTGACAGAGACACCGAGCTACAACTGTTAAAACTGGGACTTATTCAGGAGAAAACAAGGTTTTCTTAATCAAAGAATTTTTTAGTACAAGGAGGCAGGGGTAAAATGGGAATCAGAAATTACAGGAGTGATCATCATGAATTTATAGAATTTTGGTGAAAATTTCATGATCTTTGGATGAAGGGATCTATTAAAATCAATTGGAGAGAGAATATCAGATCAATCCAAAGACTGAGATTTGATCAAGGAGCTTTATGGGTACAACTTGGAGTTGAAAATATAGCTGGGTGCAAATTAGGGATGGAAAACACTAAGGGGCTCAATTTGGCGCTGAAGAAGAATTATAAAAGAGCATATTGTTGAGTATGCTCGGTGCACCATCATTGAGTCTCATTAAACATGACGAGCGGGCCCGGTTCACGTGCACCTAGTCCACCCGAATGCATCACCTTTCCCCTTATATTTATTTCACTGACAGAAATCGGACCTCCTCCCCTGACATTGTTCTTCTTCTCTGCCTATTCAATTTTCTTCAACAAAAGCAAGTGAAAATGATAAAAGGCTCAAGCGGTAACGGAAAATTGCAATTAATATACCGTTGGAAAACCCAACCGAGGAGAATCCATTGAAGTAATCAATTTTAAGAATGGAGCACTGTACATCACTCGCATTAGAAGAGAAATAAATCAGGTATAAAATCCAATTGAGTGAATTAAAGAGTAATTAAGCAAATTGGCGGTTCAGGGAGATTCAAGTGGGTCACACAATTCAGTTAGGACCGTTGCTGGCACTTATTAGTTAATTTTTGTATGATTTTTATAATGGACTTGGTGCGCAAAACCGAAACCAGTGACACAGGGCTGATTTCATTCGATTCTTAAGAAGAGGGAGTAAGGAAGAGTTGAGCTGTAATTACAATGCTACGCTGGCAATCCAAACCTCAAGCCACTGCCCACAACAAACACAACTGGAATAGACTTAGTCCATTGGATTAGTGAAGGAGAGACTGAGATTGCGTCATGTCAGCGACTTGTGGCATCAAAGAAACACAAATTGTACTGAGAAAAAACACAATTGAGCAATTCAAGCCCTATATAAACCCTTTACACAGAAGAAAAAAAGGGGGGATAGAGAGATACATATAGTAAACACAGAAGAAAGAAAATGAGGATCAACACCTAAAGAGAAAAAAAAAGAGGAGGAAGCTTTTGAGAGGATTAGCAACTGACAGTTAACAAGAGAGAAGGAGTGAGAAAGGGAGATATTTTCTAAAATCAAGAAGTGAGATAAATAAGCAATTGGATCAATTGATAGTAGACTTAGTTTCTTTAGAATAAAAGTCTCTCAATTCGGTTCATTCACAGCCTCTGCAAGGTCTATTCAGCTTGCCCGATGGATCCTTTTTCGCTCCCGAGAATAGATCAGTTAGTGGATTCAACATCTAGATTCACATATCTCAGTTTCATGGATGCATTTTTTGGATATAATCAAATAATGATGCATCCAGATGATGAAGAAAAAATAGCGTTCGTAACAGACCAAGGATTGTTCTGTTACAAGGTCATGTCTTTTGGCCTATGAAATGTCGGTGCGACCTATCAAAGAACGGTGAATACAGTTTTTGAAAACCAGATAGGATACAATGTCGAGGCATATGTGGATGACATGCTGGTGAAAAACATGATGGAAAAAATACATTGAAGATCTCGACTAAACCTTCGAGACCATGCGTAAGGTTGGGATGAAATTGAATCCGAAGAAGAGTTTTTTCGGATTGACAGGAGGAAAATTTATGGGGTTCGTGATATTGAAACGGGGGATAGAGATATTGTCACACCCCAGAAATAATGAATCGAATTAGGGGTGTAAAAATCCCGCCACGTACGCACGACGAGACGTGCGTACGAAAGGCTAAGTGAATAAAAATAAAGAAAATCCCAGAATAAATAAAATAATAATAATAATACAAAACAAAACAGTCCAGAATATACAGATAATACAACGCCAGACACCGGCGAGGCTAACACCATCGGAATGGGTAGCAAATCTCTCAAATAAAGCCCAAAGAAAGAAATCAAAAACCCGATGCCCGATAAGTCCTAATCAACTACCCGCCTCACTGTGCTGATGCGGCGAAGCACCTCTGATATCACGCAGGACTGCTGCACCTAGCACTCTCATCAAAACTCGAGCCCATACCTGTAAACCTGGATCCCACAACCACCGTGGAAACATGAGTAATTTTAAAAATTACTCAGTACGGATTTAGATCCAGCCTTAAGATTTGATCTTCTTTCCTAGACTGGACCTAAATACCGATACCGAATTTATATGCAATGAAATATTTTAATATATGTTAATGTATTATTATTTTATACATTTCGAGAACACCTCTACATGAATGACATGAAATGACAATTAACCCTGAAATAGAAAATCTGTGAAAATAGCAATATAGTATAGAATATAAGATACGAGAAAACAAACACCCAAAATAAATATCCCAATTTGCAAATCACCAGATTTATCCCAAGCGGGCGCCACCAGCGACCCAACTTACGAACTTAGGACTTTATGTTTATGCGGCGCCAATGCCGCATAAACGACAATTCAGGCTCCCGAGGTGATAACGCCCTAGGAGAGTGAGCGTGCATAAGCACGTACTCTGGTCTGCTAAATCTGGTAATTCACCTTACAAAATAAAAGCAAGTGGATAATTATGTCTTCAGTTTCCATATCGCCAAAGGAGATAACTATTCGTGAATTAACAAATCGAAATCAAATGGGAGCCTACATTGTACCAACCAAGGGTCAGAGGACCGCATCCCGTAAAAATATCAAAACGAAATATAACAAATGGGAGCCTACACTGTACCCACTAAGGTCAGCGGACCACATCCCGACTTTCTCTGTACCAACCAAGGGCCAAAGGAGAAAGCCCTTCGGACATTATTAGGATCCTAAATACGCCGGATAAATATAATAATATAATATCACGAACTAGATTCCAGTCTCGGATATGGCCGCCCACACTAAACACTGAAGTACACGGTATCCTAAAACGCTCAAATTTGGATTAAAAATTTAATCATATTAAGAATAATAAAAATATAATATTGATCAAAGAAAAACACTCCGACACAGCCGAACCCGCCAAATGACGTGATCGGTGGATAATCCGACAGGCACAGATGCGTAGTACATATACAGACCGGTGGGTCCCACGGGCCTATGGGTCACCGTACGTAACCACAACGGTCTGGTTATGCAAGACAACTTAGACTGGGAATTACCCGGTCCGCCTCTCAGCACTCCCATGCATTTAATGCATGATTAACTACCTAGCTTAATTAATAATTAGTAATAGTAATAATATTTTCCTGATAAATATAATCTACAACTTGAATTATTTAATTCTATCTGATCCTATCTCGGGACTATTTCCCGAATCCTACTCTTATCCTGTCTACGTGCAATATGACATGATATGACATGCGAATGCGGGTATGTCTCGAATATGCTGGTCAATTTACCGGATGCAGATGACAAGTCAATTTTGGTCTCTAATCAAAGTTTGGTCGAAAGTACCGCAATTCAGATTTATTTTAAAAACAGTTTTAATTTCGGTTTGGATTCCTAATTCTAAAGAGAGAAAATCAAATCCCAGGAAACCGTACCTGGGAGTGCTGGTGAGGATCGCGGAGTCGCTCTACTTCGGAGGTAGAACACCGGCCTCGGGGTCGGTGTCCGTGTACGTCGGGTCGGGAATGACCTCGTACTCCGTGAGTGGATCCGAGTCGACTGGATCACCTATTTTAATTTAAATTAGATGTTTATTAGTTTTACTTGATTTACTTAACAATTAATAACTAAATTAGATTGATGATTAATTAAACGATCGTTCCGGTTTTATCGTCTTTTCTTGAAAATTTCGGCAGCAATTCTGCTGCATCTATGCGGTGCCGGAAATTTTCGTTGTTCGCATACTGATTTTGTTAACTTATGTTTATCATTCTAGATCGTTTTTATACGTTTAATCTTTATTTTAGTTTCGAGTTTACGGATTTAATTTCTACACCAATTAATTTTAAAATAGAGAAATTGATTAATATATATAATTTAAAAATCTAAATTGTTATTATAATTTAAGTTATTATTTTATAACTCTTAATTATTTATAATCTATTAATTAATTATGTTTTATTTTAGTTGTTCTAGTATTATTTTTATAATCTGGAGATTATATTTATTTTGAGTAATGAATCTAATTTAATTTACTTAAATTAAATAAGTTAGCTTAATGTTATTCCTTAATTGACTTAATTATAATTATAATAATTAATTTGTTAAAAATAGAGAAATTGATTACTAGATTTTATAAGTTAGAACATAATTTTAAAATCAAAAGTAAAATAAAAAGGATTAAAAAGAAATAAATTAAATAAAGAAAAATGAATAAAACCAAAGCAAAATAAAGAAATAGTTATTATATTAATATGTGTTGGTGTTTTGAGATTGTATTATTCGATTAATGTAACTAATTTAATTTATTTAAAATAATAAAGTTAGCTTAATGTTATCCCTTAATTAATTTAATTATAATTAGAATAATTAATTATTTAGACAAAGAAAAATTGATTAATATATATAATATTACATAATTAATATTATTTTTATGAAAAATAGAGAAATTGATTAATATATATTTTATATTATAAATTATTATCATACCTCAATTATTACTTAAAATTTTCTAATTATTTATATCATACTCTTTAATTATATTTTATTTTATATATTTATATTATTTTCATCAATTAGAAAATATACTACATAAAACTAGAATTTAAATTAAAATAAAAAATAAAAACTAAATGAAAGTAATTAAATTCAATTAACTTAATTTTAAATTAAACATTTTTATTTATTTAAACGTGTTGGTGTTTTAAGATTATATTTATTTTCTATAATGTAACTTATTTAATTTATTTGAATTAACTAATGATTAAATTTCGTTATATGTTGGGATTGGTATTACAAATGGAAACACCATGGTTATGATTTCATCCAATTATAGATCATAACCACAAGTTCGTAATGAGTCTGCTCTTAGTAACTATTTAATTATTAAAATGAATGCACCCTTCTGCGTTACAAATTCATATTAAAATTTTTGGTCTCGCACATGTTGTGAGAGGTGCTACTGACTAGATATACAAGTATGAATAGTAAAGAATCAAGGCAGGAGGTCAACTTCCTATTAAGTTTGGAAAGTTGGACTAGCAATTGAATTTCATTGATCCCAGCGATTAGTGGACTAGAAGGGATTTAGTATCACATTTCTCTAGCTATACGAAAACAACAAGAACAACACAGCCTAGCCGGCCATAAGAACTAAAATTGGCACACAAGCAAGCACGGCACAGCCAGCTGCCCACTCAGTATTAAAAAAGACAATAAACTATCCATATTCAGAGACACAGGGCTAGCCCCAGCACAAGACCCACACGACCCAAAAGAAAAAAAAAACGAAGAAAAGGTAGTACCAGATTTCGACGCGAGGCAGCAAAAGGAAAGAGTCACGATTTCCCCACTCCTTGTCTATCTTAAGCTCATCTTCAGCTTCATCAAGGAAGACAGGGCCAAGGTGGGTTAATTAAATAATAATTAATTCGTATAGGTTAGTACTGTGCAAATTCACCAAGGGTTCAAATATGGTCAAAAGGGGTTAATTCATCCAGGTCACATAACGTATCAATAGGACAATTCATCAAGCATTCAGATAGGATCAAAAACAAGTTATTAGTCAGAGGTTCAGATGAAATTTTGACTCTACGTGAATGTTCAGTTGTTGTTCAAGTTGACTTCTAACCAAAACAAGGAGCTAAAATAGAAAAAATGCTAAAAATCAAGTTGAAGGCAGAAGGTGAGGGTAGTTGGGTCCATTTGTGTCCAAATTTCATAGGCATACCCTGAATTTGAGCTGATTTTTGCTTATGCAGCTTGATTCGTCAGAGGACACAGATGCACGGAAGTAGAGGCTTCTGCTTCGATTTACGCATATCTATTTCTGGAGGAGAGTCACAAAAAGATGTTGTGCTGCCACATGACTGGCCGGTTGCAACTTCAAGCGAGCTGCTGGGCCATCCCACCATACGCGTTTCCTTCGAACAAAGCTACGATAGGAGAATATGAAGAATGGAAGGCACTCATCAAAGCCTGATCATAGACTTGAGAGCTGAGAAATGGGTTTAGGCATGAGCTTAGCTCGAGTTAAGCGGGAGTAATGAAAAAGGAAGGGAGATGGCAGATGATGCAGGTGCCAAGAAAGGGAAATTAGAGAGTTCGACCTCTCTGTGGGAACAGGGAGTGAGAGACTAAATGGAAAGGAAAAGAAAAATAAAGTGGTGGTAAATTGTTGGGGGGGGGGGGGGGGAAGGTGAGTCAAAGACACATACAACTCAGGAGATGGGGAATAGACGTGAATAGACCTGCCTTAAATGAAAGAAAATTAATGGGGAGAGAGAGTTTCGATTTGGATGAAATGTGACAGGAACAAGATGACAATTGGTATGGCTAGCAAGTTTAATAAATCCTCTAATATATTATGCAATTTATCATTAGTTATACACTTAATAGCTTTAACCAAAACTAGCTTAAATAAACTTTCAATTTAACTAAAAAAATAAATTATTAACTCTATTTGTAAATTTATTTATTCATAAACCTTCCCTTGATCATTGATTTGATTTATTTGTTAATTTGTGTTGTATAATTTTAATTATAATTATTACTTCATTAAATTTTATGGTTTAATAGATATATCCTTCAAAATCGAAAGCAATTCTCGACATGGCTACACCAAAAAATCTCAAGGAATTACAGTCTTTGACAGGAAAGCTCGCAACGTTAAATATATTCATTGCAAAATTTGATGAAGTATGCTTACCTTTCTTTAAAGCCATGAAGAAGTCAAGTTCGAGTGGATAGAAGAGTGTCAAATGGCTTTCAATCATATCAAGCAATACTTGGTCGATTCTCCTTGCTTGACTCGACCAACAGTTGATGAAACTTTGATTTTATGTATAGCATCTGGAGATCAGGCAGTCAGCGCCGCCTTAGTTCGTGAAGAAGGTCGTGAACTAATATCAATTTATTTTGTTTCATATGTACTAAGAGATGTTGAAACCCGATACCCACCTTTGGAGAAGATGACTTTTGTCCTAGTAATTACTGCAAGAAAGTTGAGACCTTACTTTCAAGTCCATCCATTTAAGGTCTTAACAAGTTCTCCTTTGAAGAAAATCATGACTGATTATAATGCCTCAAGGAGATTACCGGTGTGGACCTTGGAGTTGTCCGAATTCAACATATCCTTCCACTCGAGAACAACTTTGAAGTCGTAAATCTTGGCAGACTTTATCGCCGAGTATTTTGGTCTCGAAAAAAGTCAAGAAGGTGAATGGATCCTTTATATTGATGGTGCATCTTCTTAATAAAGATCGGGAGCAGGTGTTGTTGTAGTCAACTCACAAGAAGATGTGTTGAACAATGCATTCCATTTGATGTTCCCTGTGACCAACAACATTGCTGAGTATGAGGCTATGATTGTCGGCCTCAAATTGGTCAAGAAATTAGAAGATTGAGAAGTCCGATTGTACAATAATTCGTAATTGGCAGTTTGGCAAATTAATAAAGAAATAAGGGTTATCGATGATAATTTGCTAAAGTACAATGATCATTTGTCCCGAATAAAGGAGTATTTTGACAAGGTTGATATCTTGCATATACCTCGAAGTCGAAATAGTCAAGCATATGCTTTATCTCAATTGGCAGCCTCGAGAAATTTCGATAAGGATCGACCGATTATCGTCATGGAAGTACCAAAACTGAGCATTAATGTACCTCTTCTCGAAGTGTTCCCTATCAAAGAGCAAATATCAACTTGATTTACTCCTATCCGGGAGTATTTGACAAGGGGTGTCATTCCAGGTGATAAACTGCATGCTCGAAAAATTAAACAAATTTCTCCAATGTATGCAATTCTCAATTGACAGTTGTACAAAAGGGGACATTTGAGGCTCTGGTTGAAATGTGTTCGAGAACAAAAAATAAAAAAAATTGTTGGTAGAAATACATGAAGGGATTTGTGGAGTCATCAGGGAACAAAAACTCTAGAAAAATAAGTTTTACAAGCAGGTTATTATTTGCCAACAGTTTATCAAGATGGAACATCATTGATGAAGAAATGCGAGAAGTGCCAGATCAACAACATGTTGACCCATGTTTCACCTACCGAAATGATCGCGATAGCTGGAGCCTGACCATTCGACCTTTGAAGAATTGACATTTTGGGTCCTTTCCCAATGGCGACACGGTAAAGCAAGGGCGGAGCTAGAATTTTAGATTGAGGGGGGCCAGGACTGGAGGGGTCAAATGTTTACTAAAGAGAGAAAAATATTAGGGGTCAGATATATAAATTTTTAATTTTTTTTACGAAATTATACATATTTATCGAACGTTTTTGAAAAATTAGGGGGGCCAGACCCCCCAGCGCCCCTTTGGATCCGCCCCTGCGGTAAAGAAAATTCATCCTAGTGGCGCTCAAATATTTTACCAAATAGGTGGAAGTCGAAGCTCTGACATCGATTACATCCCAAGCTATCAAAAAAATTATCTAGAAAAATATCATTTATCATTTTGGTTTACCCCATGCCATTATCTGTGACAATGACACACAATTTGCATCTTGACAAACTATCAACTTCTTATCCGAGTTAGGTATTCGCAATAACTTCATTTCTGTCAGTCATCCTGCCAGTAATGGACTTGCCGTGGTGACAAACAAAATGAAAATGAATGGCCTAAAGAAGAAGGTACATGAAAACCAGAAGGATTGGTCTGACATGCTCGAAGAAATACATTGGGCATATCGAACAACTCCTCACGAATCAACCCAACAATCCCCTTATTCATTGGTCTATGGTATAGAGGTAGTCACTCCCTTCGAACTAGTGACTCCTTCGTTCCGAATAGATTCATATGATGAAGAACGTAATGGTGAAGCAAGAGCAAGTTTGAATGATGGAACATAAAAAAAGGTTTAAGAATGTCTTTGACAAAACTATTGCGCCAACCCATTTTCAACAAAGTGATATGGTCTTGCGCAAGGTTGAGGCAACAAGAAAGAGAGTTGGCAAATTGGATGCTGCATGAGAATGACCATTTTGAAGAACAAAGATACCACTTACACTTTTATCGAAAGATAAGAGTATGTTCTTTTGTCGAAAGACAAATATACATTCCTTTGTTGAAAAACAAATATTTTTGAATTGACGAGATATTGATTTAAATATATAATTCATTTCAGAAGGTTTTTCTTACAAACCCCCAAATAATTAACTTGAGACTTCGGGGGCTTATGATAGGGCCTCCTACTCGACATCGCCTGATGGGTTTGATTAGGCCCACAAATCGAACTCGAGGGCTTCTACAAACCTATAATTCCTCTTATCCATCATGAAGGCCCAACCTCGAGAGCCTGACTTCGAAGGCCCAACCTCAAAGTAAGGTGCCTTCAATGT